>CM070111.1:8760000-9057500 GCA_036178185.1 Liparis tanakae
TGCAGGTCCTCGTGTAACTTATTCAGCACTCTCCCAAACTTGCAAAATTCACGTTGGCAGATAAGTTAAATTAGTAATGATCGGACTGCTGCTGAGCATATTGACGTTTTCTCTCTTCTCCATCGAAGCCTTTCCTAATGTACTCAGGTCTTACCTCTTGGCTTGTGTTTTCCTCTGCCTGTGTGTATGTGTGTGTGTGTGTAAGTAATCATCCAAAACTTGTTGTAAATACATCCACTTTGCTCAGCGTTTGCTGATTTGTAATTAAGTACCAGTATCTGACACAATATCCACTTCATGAGAGCTTTTCAATTGACATAAACAAAATGTTGTTGATTGGGTAATTATTTAGTTTATTTTTGCATGTGTTGAGTGGCAGTATCGGAGCCGTCCCCAAAAACGTTTCCAACCGAGGTCCCAGTTTGTCCCAAAACTCCCATCCTTCTCTAATTAGGGAGAGCATATTAATCTTTATTTATATAGCTATAATGTGAAAGTGAAACAATAACACACAGAACACCCAGGGGGAGAAGATCACTAGATGTACAAGAGAAAATAAGAGTGCAGCAGTAAGACTAGAACAAGAATTGAAAAGTCATAAAGGTTTCTTCATGAGTAATGCATGAACAAGAAAAAAAGGGTTAAAATAAAATAACAGGAGCCGCTCCTTTTGGGCCAAAGTACTTTTAAAATGGTTACAAAGTCATCCTTGCTCCAAAAAGAAACCACTTCCAACACCACCACAATGACTACTATTACTAAAGATGGCGTCAATAAAACGGATCGAGCCTCCTCAATCAAGACGTAGTCATAGCAACAGTTACACGTGTCTGATCTGAAGTGCAATGAATGTATCAATACTTTCCCTATAGCGTAAAATCAGGCTGTTGTGTCATTCATTGACTTTATTTAACATTTCACTAGCATTTGTGTGTTCTCAACATTACCGACGGTTTTCACTCATCACTACAAGGAATGTGTGTTTTTTTTTTTGCTTTATCCTGTTGATAGTTTTAGATTTTCTTATTTCTGATTGTGCAATCTCATTTCTCAACACTATTCGTGTAAAAAGCATGCATACTTGGATTATAAGATAAGGTTTAATTGAAATATGATTTCCCTTGCTATTTCCCCCCTGCTATACCAGTAAGTTTCCATCTGTATAGTTTATAAATGCATAGTTCTTTCAATTACTTTTGAAATGATAGGGAATAAAATGAGCAAGATGTGTGCTCAAATTTCATCTTCTATTGTCATATGTGCTCCCTTTGGTTTGGAAGGTAACCACATCTGAATTTCAAGCTCATATGCAATATTTATCATGTTTGCTTTTTGGGAGCTGCACATTCTATGACTTCTTCCAGATCAAACAGCTTGTTTCCCCTCTTCCACCATGTCCCAAGAAAGACACAATGTACAGTTTGCACACAGGAGATCTTTTCTCGGTCTCGGCTTGACTTCCACCGTACCCTCCCCTCTATTCTGCTCTTGTGTAGATGCTTTTTGTCAGAATCTTGTCGAGACCCTGGAGGGCACACCTGGTCTGCGCTACATTTGGAGCACCTTCAAGCAGTTATTGCAAGGGAAAGTCCTCTACACACCTGATACACCGGCTATCCGCCTCATCATGAAAGAGGTGAGAAAAATATAACTTGTGTGTATGCACACAAACTTTTCATGTACTTGAAAACTAGACGAACGCGTTGCTCTTATCAGTGTGCGATACAAACAAGTTTATTGAAAGCAAAACATTTTATTTGGGATTTGTTTATACATTAATCTTCTGTCCACAGGATCAGGCCAATTGATGGTATTACTTCGAAAGTGTGAAATTAAAAACAGTGGCTGTCACACAAAGTTACCACCCGGTGAAGGAAAATAGATATAATACAACAATAGAGTCAGGAAGACAGTTCATAAAACGTGGTGAATGTAATGCATTTCCATGACATGACATTTAGCATTAGATATTAGCATTATTTTGATAACTGCATGAGCTAAACAAACAACAGGCAGACTGTGAGCATTTTGCATTCAGAATACATAATGAGTATGAGAACAATTTGCCGACTTCCCAGCAAGTGGTCCGGTGCTGGCGCTGGGGTCCCCTTTCACGCCAGACATAGTCGGATTGTTTACAAGTCAATGTTCAGGGGTAAATAACCCCATTTACATTAACCACCATGGGGGGGTGACAGTGTTACAATGAGTTCCTCTAGGGCTTAGCTGAAATGTGCAGATGTACTTTCATGTTTGGATCGGCTCGCAGCGAAATGAAGAGGCTCAGTGGGTATCCTCTCAGTCAGAGAAAGGTGAGATTATTATTGTTGTTAACATTAATGTCAAATTGTCAAATATTGTTTTTCTTTTGGGTTTTAGGCAAATAGCACATTCAATTCCCTGGCTATGCTCAAAGAGCTTGCAGATTCGTGGGAAGAACTCGGGCCACGTTTATCGGATTTTCTTCAAGATAGCCGCCAAGTCAACACATTACGGGTAAGACTGGAGACCTACTCAGAAGCAATACAACAACATGACCACATTGTTTGTGTGGTTTTCTTTTGTGTGCAGAAAAGATTAGTTTCTACTTTCTCAACAGGTGACAAGTGTTGGATGCAAAACGTCAAGAATTAGTGAGACTTTTTCGGAAATAAGCTTTTACTGCTCTGAGTAACATTGATACCACGAGAAGGCTACATGGGCAAAAAGCTAGTAACCTGCAAGCATTTGTAAAGCTCACTAATTAATTAAATGTTGCAGATTTGTCAGTGAGTTAAATTCAGAAATATTAAAGCAACAATATGTGGTTTTACAGAGGGTGAGTTGCTGGACTATTTCTTGGTTGAGTACTGAACTCCTGGAGTCTCAGTTGGTTGCCTAGTCTTGCATCGTCAGATCTGCCCACCACCACACTTTATTATTTGGATATACGGAAAAAATACTCTCCGGTTTGTTTTTATGTCTCAACCGATCACAGTTAAGTGTTAAAACAAGCAGGATACAACCACAGCACCCTTGTAAAAGAGACACACTGACAACCTCCTTCCCTGTGTGTTTTTCATGCAGAAAATGCACCAACTTTAAAATATGTATTTGTAGAAAATACATCAGCCTCTTTAAAAAAAACATTCTTAGTTATATATATATATATATATATATATATATATATATATATACATATATAAATTCTGCATGTGAGACAATTTGTTGCACCTTCTGGTAGATATGGAAACCGAAGGAGGAAAGTAATTATGGATGAGTGCAGGATAATTTTCGTCCTGGCAGAAAGGATTATCTATAGAAGTAGAGGACACACACTCTTCACCACCACTTCTCTCACTCATTCACTCCCTCTCTTCTTCTTCTCTCTCTCTCTCTCTCTCTCCCTCCCTCTCTCTCTCTTTGCCTCTCCCCGTATTTCTTTGACACTGACATTACTCCAGTGTCACTCCAAATGAGCTTATAGGCAGCTGGAGGGAAGCAGGCATTGGGAGCTCCATATAGCCAGGGTATTCATTACCCTAGCCCTAACCTTTACACAAATGGGCCGGCAATCCTCCTTTGTCTTCATTTTCTCCCCACCTCTCTCTCTCCCTATCAACATCTCGCTACGGAGCGGGTTGCGTCGGAGGTCTGTCATCTTCAGAGGTTTCATCAAGGTCGCAGACATGTTTTACGTTTGATGGACCAATTCCCATCACCACCATTACTACATTTGAGATAGAAGTTCCAGGGTGTAGGACATACCGTATACTTGTTTGAAAATGTGTTTGGCATGACTACCTATATGCTTTGCATCGTGTTTACAGGTTAGAGCTGATGGCGCCCGTTGTTACTATGGGAACAGATAGAATTACAGTGCAGCCAAAGAGACTGACTTTGTTTTAATAAGGACGTCAATAATCTGCCTTTTTCCATCAGGCCACGAGCAACTGCAATATGATTTCATGCGGCTCTTGAAGCAAGTAGTTTTCCACACAACAGCAGGGGACAGTAAAGTGTGTTTCTTTTCTGAGAAGTTTAAGAACCCATCTCACAGCTCACCATGGCTGGTCCTCCTTGTTCCACCACCCCCTGCATATATTTGACTTAGTGATTGCTTTTTTTTGGTGATTGCAGTTGCACCGCAGTAACAAATACCCTGCATTAATACTTTTATTATGAGGCAGCAGCAGCACATTGTGTCAAGAAAGTGACGAGTAAACAGTCAGGCTGTTATCAATAGATAATCAGATTCACGTAAAAATAAAAATGGGATACGATAAACTTACACAACTCACATGCGTGTTAGTCCACACGTCTTGATATTTGCAATTATGCTAACATTTTAATAATTGCTATAAGAATCTGACCATTTAGAAAAATAATCAAATACATTCCTCATTAGAACATGATGGACATTTGACATGTGCATGACCAACATGGTTAAATTGCTTATTTCCAACTCATTGAACCAAATGCCATTGGAATCTATGCCAATTGAAGTTTAATGCTGCATTTACACCAAGAGCGTTATGAATATTCTCAATGCTTTTTGTGTGAACGCAGCATTAGGCGGATGAAGATTTGAAATCCTTAGCCTGTCTAATAGTTACAGTCAATTTGCCAATTGGAGTCTGCTCCTGCTATTTCAGGATGACTTACAGAATACAACACATTTATGGTTGTACGTGTCTTTAATGTAACACCCACTGAGATGGACGTGTTGATTTTTTTTTTAAAGGTCACATTGACCACATTGACATTACTTAATTTGACACTTTCTTTTAAGGTTAAGCAGAATATCATCAGGAGTGTTGACACTGAAATGCCACTGAGCATTCTGGCCAGAATACATCTGAATCTCAACCCAGAAGTTTCACACTTTAGAGGCCCAATTCTCTGCTGACATCCTGTGCCCTTTTCTTTACAAAAGTCAGAGTCCAACAAGGGGTGTGAACCATACACAATTAACGACTGTAATTGTTGGTTTTCTAGGATAGAAGCGATTTTTTTCACCCCTGAAATAATAAATGTGTTATCTCAGTGGGGTGAGGTTCCTTTTTAGTGCACATGACCGGTACATTATCACTGTGTAATTTAATTTTAGTATATGTAATAACGCTGTCATTACAGGAACAATGTAATATAACTCATTGGGCATTATTCCCATAGCAGCTTTAAATAGAGGATAACACATCACAACACACATGTGGGAGTAAAATTATCTAATTATGTTAGAGCTATGGTTTGAAGGAGCTTAGAACCATTTACTTCTTGCAACAACAATGCATATACGTGTTCATGTATTTGTGTATACTGTGTGTAGTTTAAGTACAGGGTAACAGTGGCTCCCAGGTCAGAATATCACTTTTTTTAATTCACTGCATGATGAGAGAAAATTCAGCTTGATCCATGAACTGAGATGACTTAGGGGCGCTTAGCATTTCACGTACATCTCTTGAATTGTGTTTGTATATGTTCTTATGTCTGTGTGTACTGTCTTAATCTGTTATTCATTTTCGCAGTCTGGTCCTTGATATTTGCATATGCTGTGTGTGTGTGTGTGTGTGTGTGTGTGTGTGTGTGTGTGTGTGTGTGTTTGTGCTGTGCATTTATAGTGTGTGCTACTGCAGAGGAGCACCTCTTGGCCATGAGTATAATCAATGTACATTCCAGAGCTTGACGTAGAACAAAGCCATCTATATCTCAACGCTCCTGATTAATGCTACAATTAAATTAAATTCAGTCTATTTTGTATATCCCCAAATCACAAATTACACATTTGCGTCATTGTCTGATATACTACATCCCTGTCCCTGCACCTCACATCGGATCAGGAGAAACTTCCATCTTGACGCTCCTAATTAATGCTACAGAAGAATGAATGTCACTGCCACCAAAGCACAACTCTGATGCTTTCTCCTCGAAAATAATTAGCTGTGGTTTAAAATGCTTTGCTCCTCAGCATCCATTGCCTTCATGCCACATTCATGCTAAACCCCTCACCGGTAACCAGAGTAACTAATTAAACCCATCTTCTTGCCTTTCAAATCAGGCTTTGTTGGCAAATCCAGTGGTTTATGTTGTCCTCGACCGGAGTATCAACAACACGGGATGGACAAGCGAGCTGCTGGCCAACTTCCTGTACAACGGGCTTCCAGAGGATCGTCCAGCCGGCATGCCGCCTTACGACTGGCGGAACGCTTACAACGCCACTTCCGAAATCATGAAGCTTCTCTCCAAATTCCTCGGCGTATGTAATTCTTTTTGGCTGTGCTTTTATGAAACGCTTGGCACCTCGCAAACCTCGTGCAGTGGAGGGTAGGCTTCTGTCACCTCTTCGGTTAAGTGAGAAATTGTAATTTAAAATAATATTCTGTACTCTGACTTTTAAGATTTGATAAGCTATAATATTTGTCAATGGTGAGGAGATTGGAAATCTTTTTTTTCTTATCACTGTTCGCCTCTTTTACCCTTTTGAATATTACATATGCAATTTCTTCACCATCTCAAACAGTAACAGTCTTTTGGTAAAAAATATTTTTTTGGATTCTAATACAGCAGTTTTCCTTCTGGTTTGTTGGTATGCTTACAACATGATCCAGGACATAAGCCATGCCAATTTTACACATTAAATAGTGATCACTTTATTTTACGGCGCAATTTGTAATATCCCAATCGTGTCATGTGAACAATTTGCAATTACCACAGATACGTCTACCTAGACTTAAGAAGGTGGTTTTGTAAAAGTCCTGTATCCCTGAATTAATTGCTGCTCTGTCTTTTACTCCTGTATCGTCCTGTTCACGATTGTGACACCACTCTGACAGAACAGTGGGGTGCTGCTGAGCCAGCAGGGTGTTTAACATCACAGAGACAATGTGTCCTTGTTTAGTACAATGTGTTTGTTTTTTAACTCTTTTGTTACAATGGCTATGTTTGCTGCTGTTAAAACCAAAAGCAGGACTTTTGCCGATGATATGTCAATGTTTAATCTTGAACACTGTCAGTTCTTGTGTTTATTTGTAATGTTTAAGAACAAGCTAAAAAGATTGGTTGTTCTATTCATTACATGGTAATGTCCTTAAATTAACGAACGGTCGAACACACAGGAAGATCTGTCACTACATTTCTGCCATGACAATCCCCCAAACTATAGTGAATCTTTTTCAAACAAAGTGATGTCTCTAAGGAAGAATACGCACAGTTTGACAGTGATATATTGATCTCTGGCACAGTTTGAATCCTTATTTCTCTATGTGTGATAAAACACACACACCCTGCTCCACTCACTTACACACACACATTATATATCAATCCACAGGCAGGTGAGATGGCAGGTTGGGCCCTTGGGGTTAGCCATACATGGCCAATGAAATTCCAACATAATGCAATCTATTTTCTGCTCTAATGGAAATTGCATTGCTCAAAATGGATACCAGGATAGAGACAGTTATTAGACAACCTTTACTGTGGTGTCCTCTTGTCTGGGTGAATACATCTGTAGGGAAATAGAGAGCTCCTTTCAGTCTAGGGCTGAATAGTATACACTTTCAGCACTGGCAATACAATGGACAGGTACAAATCTGATAGTAATACAAACTAGGCCCACCATGACTCAGTATATTATTCAACTTCAATTAAGGACATTCACATAAAACATTCAAATTAGGAATATGCATTAATAAAATGAATAACTCAAGATCAATGCCCACCAATTAGCGGTCATTTTATATTTGGCATGGCAATGCTCCCTATGGTGCCACCAACAGCGTAGCCACTGAAGAATCCAGCTGCATCTCTTTTGTAGCACTCAAATTGCCACTGCCCTGCTCCATTAGCAACTGCCTCACAATGTAAGAGGATTACGATATTAATAGTAGGAATAATAATATTGGATAACATAAATAAAAGAAGAATAGCAATAGTCTCGTAAACGGCATAACGGGTCATTATGAATGTGTTCATGGCAGCAGTAACGGTAGTAAACAGTACCGTTGAGTCATCTTCATTATCCATTAGTCGCTTCAGATGACACGGTAGCTCATTGAGAAAGTCACATTGTGTAATAGTTATGTATGTGGACATTTAGGGCACTTGAGTAATGAATATAAGGATGAATCTACTGTATGAGCTCCTATAACTCCTGTAGTCTCCCCTACTTGAGTAAATAAAGTAGATTTTCAGTGTTTATCCTCTGCAAGCATGATGCAACCACAACAACTCAATGTGTTGCCCTGGATGTCCCTCTGAATGAGGCCAAGGATTGGATAGCTATTAGCGGGGTGCGTTTCTCAGTCCAGAGCCAGGTCAGATTGTTGATATCAGACAGATTAGCCTTGGCTCCTGGTTGTCCATCTGCGGTCAAAGAGCATAGAAAACCTCTTTTAGAAACATCACGGTTGGTACAGCTCTTCCTCACCGAATAGTGCTGGTATTTAGTGATTATTAGACACAAGAAAGTCTCAGAATTCTACAGTAGACAGTGATATTTATTACTTAATTTAAAAAGACTTGTAAGGACGATTGTTCTGCTCTATTATGATTTACAGTCGTCAGGCGTGGCGGTTAGCATTATAGCTCCTGTCACCTGGTTTAAGTGCAGGGCATTTCATTCAATATATTTCTTGTCTACTGAGCACATGCTGTTGCTGCAGTATTTTGTTTACCACCAGAGCTTGATATATAATAGAGACTATAGAATCCTGGGGGAGAAATGATACAACTATTGCTGCACAGGGATGTGTGGACAGCTGTCAGGTGTGACTGCTCCTTGGATGGCTAGCTCATTATCGTTTCATGAAACTGGGGGACAAGGCTACATGACTGGGAGTGCTTGGGAGGCGGTATCTCATTTGCTTGTCTCTGCTGAAGCCCAAAACATTTCCCACCCCCTGGCAGCTCCAGATAATTTGGAACTGCACTCAGCGCGCGGTTTAGTCAATAGCTGAGTGATACTTTTCAAAAAATATCCATCTGCCATTCTGTCGATGACTTCTTGCCTGCCTCTGTTTTTGTCCCCATGTTGTGGCTTCTCGAAATGCACAGGAATAGTTTACTATAAGGAATATTCTATTAAAGAAGCCATCCGTTGTGATACCTCTGTATTTGTTGACAGTGTTTAGAACTGGATAAGTTCGAGGCAGCGCCCACCGAAAGTCATCTGGTGAGCAGAGCACAGGAGCTTCTGAAGAATAATACGTTCTGGGCTGCCATCGTCTTTGAAAACCTCCAGTCCAACTCCAGCCGCCCCTCTCCGTATGTCAAATACAAAATCCGCATGGACATTGAGAATGCAGAGCGGACCAGCAAAGTAAAAGACAGGTAGGTGACACGCCTTAGCCTCTCGGTTTATAAATAAGGGATCGCTATCATACCTGCTCCAACGACTTTTACTCACTCAGAAACTGTAACTGTCTTTGGTTCTTGCAGACACTCTTCGTATCACATTGCATAGCCTTTGGTAAAGGACTCATTTGACATTTAGGGAATTGTGCTTAATTGCTTTTGCTATTTGTTAATGTTCAGAATGTTACGCTAAATATGAGCCTAGAGCCATCCTGCATAACTTAGCTTAGCATAAAGACTGAAAAGAGGGATAAATTGCAAGCAAGTATTCCTTTAACCGATTTATTTTACTGTCCTTTCTGCCTACCAAGAAATCTGATATTTTCTTTGTCTTTCAACGTTTACTGTCTAAAAAAACGACCTCTATAAACAGTCATGAAAGAGTGACAGTTTTCTGACCATTCCGGTTGTAGTTCACTTGCCCTTTGCTAAGACAGATCATGGTGTGTCTTCTTTTAATAAGTTTCTGGTCTCCCGGGGCTCGAGACAACGCCTTTAACGACCTGCGCTACATATGGGGAGGATTCGCCTACCTGCAGGATATGATGGACCACGGTATTATACGAGCACTAACGCCAAAGACCCAACCACTTGGTGTTTTTGCTCAGCAAATGCCATACCCCTGCTTCGTGGATGACGCGTGAGTACAACTTTTTTTTTTTAATCTTTCCGCCTTGTGATTACTTGAAGAGGAAGGTGTTAATAGAGCAATAACATTCAGCTCACTCTGGGGTGTTGCCACTCATTGTCAACACTTAGTTGAGTTATGGTGGTATCAGTCACTCAGACGTTCCCGATTTCCCTGTGGAAACTTCCAGATGCTCCCTCTTATTTGTCCAACTTAATGTTTCTTTTTGATTTTGCTCCTCTGTAAGTGTCTTATGCTATGTCTGATTACCTTTAAGGGACAAAGGTAAGCAGCTTCTCTCATGATATCACAGGGAAGAATCTGTGATAAAAGGTAACATCATTGAGGATCAATCATTAATTAATAATATATTCCCAGCAAGGGAAAATAAATAAATTAAAGCAAGCAAGAGGAGAATGAGTAGGCCAAAATTATTGATTTGAGGAAAACCACAGGAAATTCGTGAATAGTTCATGGATGCTAAATTATTCAACCAACCACCATGAATCGCTTCCTTTCTTGTATTTCGAGGTAATTCTTTCTCAACAAAGTGAGAGTACCGTATTCCGCGACTCATCGTGTTCACCCACCTTTGATAGCGGGACTCCAGCTGTGTTGTGTATGTATCCATGATAGCACTGGCTACCAACATGTTAGATCATTCACCTAAGGACAGGAATGGTGTCACTCTTAATCTTTCAAAGCAAAGATTTCCTTAGAGGCTGGGAAATTACTCCCATCCACAAAACATTATGAGCTCTAACAATAATCACTCGTGAAGCTCAATGATGCCATCAGGAGTGAACATAAATATCAAGGAGATTTAAACCCAGCAACAACAACACAATCCAATTTCAGTAAACACAAAAAATGTTCACCCCTGTGGGAAAAACAGTTCCATAGATTAGGGATCTCATTTTAAAATAGTATATGATTTAGACATAGCATTTATTATAAGGCAACGGAGAGAGAGCTTTTGAATCAACATATTCAAAGAAACCTTAGCAAGGAGATGCATACGAATTCTGACTTCATATTGAAGATGCATTTGGGCATCTAATGTCTACATGGTATAAATAGTAATGCCCTATTCTGTACCGCATGTTGGTCTTAAAGACAAGACAAAATCCCTGCTATGAAAACCAAAATATAATGGCTTTATTGATATGTCTTTGATTATCTGGGTTTACTATTGGTTCATTATTATCCTTCTGATTTGTATCTACATTTTTTGCACGCTGTAGTAAACACAATTTAAGACAAATATGTGTTTTAACTGCCTAACTGGGTGCTTGGTTCGGCATAGGATATAGTTTCAGGAGAAAATAATTGGATGGATGTTGAACTAAATATTTTGCCCAATGGTAAATGTTCATCTGAGATACATTTAAGCATTTTTAATTAACTACAGTGCAAAATCACCCCCTCTATACATTAAAGAATAGTCCCACTGCAGTTAGAACAATACATTTTCTTACTGTACCTTTTCATTCCAGTACAAAAACAACCAAAACACCATATTTCTTAATATTGTAGTAATACGCAGCACTTTCAGATGTGGCATTAATATGGAGCATTGCTGATCGTCGTCCTTTGCAGCTTATTGTTGTGATAAGGATCTGAAATCTGACATGATACAGCCTATTTGCTAATGCAGGTCCCATAGCCTCAGTTCCATCTTCCTAACACAAAAGATTAATAATTACATAAGATAAATTGGAGCCATAAAGCGCTGCAATATCCCAAATCCCCCCACCATTTACTATTTCACCTGCCTAGCCATTTGGGCATTTCTATAAATTATTAACACTTGAAAACTGCTATTTCATTTATAAATAATTGAAAGTGAAATCACACGAAGGGAAGATGTGCTACAACACAGAGAGGCATGAAAGGGAAGAACTGTGGTGGTAATTATTTTCATCTCAAATTGGGTCATAAGCCAGGAGGAAGGAGAGAACGTTGTGCATTCAGACTTACACGTCTGCCTTCTTCCGCTTCAGCATTTAATTACTTTCTGATTTTGTAATACATATTTTGTAATAAATACAGATAAATACAATCAAATATATACATACTCTGTTGGGCTAATAACTATGTTACAGTAGCCAATGTTAAAACAATAGAAATTTGGGAAATTAGATGCAACATTGATGTCTTTTTTTCATTTAGGTTGGACAATTGTACAATTTAAACCACAGAACATATGTATCCAGACTACACAATTAGTTTCTGTAAGAAGCCTTCATTATCACGGTCCTTTTTGAAAATCTTTGCCTGGTTCCTTTCAGTCTCACAAAAATAATATCTCTACTTCACTGACTTCAACTAGCAAGGCAGTGTTTTATGCACTGACCTCAACGCGAATCACAGCGACTATTATTAGACCTGCCTTTGAAATACTATCCCTTTTTGCGTTGCTCATTTCCTCCTCGCCGCCTGTAATACGCCGGATGAACTACGAGCTATCTGGGCCACTTTAACCACAGCCGACCCCTTTGGCATTTGCAACGTGAGATAACCAACCTGTATTAGCTCCCACCGTCCTCGTGGTCACATTGTGCGCAGGCCTGAGATGGCGTTCGGGATAAAGGTTGACCCTTGCGGGGCCTGATAGCGCTCAAACTGTTCCTTTATCAGCGGCCTGTGCGCCACTGCATGCTTCTGAATCGGACGCTTCTATTGTTTGGATACTGAGGTTGAGCTTCGGCTTGATGTGAGATCTAAGAATGGCGATGGATGACAGAGGGCCACAGTGGGCGTGAGGACTATTCGGAGATAGTCGAGCATATTTGGGACATCTGAAACTCCTTAACAAGCAAAAACCACCTCGTAATGTTTTGCTAGTGGCTCTGCTCGCTGACATGCTGTTGTGAAAATATTCTGTGTCTCTCCACCTGTTGAGAGACCTCTTTGTAGCCACGGATGAAAAAAGGCTTAACATGCGCTGTTATTCAAGCTTTCCAATTATTGTTTATTCTTGCAAGTGTAGGAATATCCTGTATATTGGTTCATTTTAACAATCTGAATTTATTCCAGAATTTATATCACACAAGCACATGAAGCACAACATTGTTTTTGTACATTTGATCACATATTAAATATCACAATATATATATGTACTTTTCCTTTGCAACCCAGAATAGTTTGGATGAAGATATGAAAAAAACATTTAAAGCTATTGTGTTTGATAAATAAACTGTTACAAAGTTAAAACTGCAGAACTGTAAAATTAATGTAAATTAAAGTGTTGCTAAAATAAAAATGTTGTTAAACATTAGAACACGTTTTGTACCGGCTAAAGGTATCAAGTGAAACATAATACAAAACTTCTGTCTCACACTTTGAAATAACTTTGTTGAACAAAGCAGTGTATCACAATCAGTGGGGAACAGTTTTATTGATTTTTCTCCTAAATGTATAGCTAAGATATGACTTTTAAAACTATAAAATAATCTTTAAGCTCCCATTGTCCCTCAAAATGTTGCTTCACTGTTGGCTTATAGCATTTTATTTCGTTTTATAGATTTTTCTGTTACGAAACCCCCCAAAAAAACACGACATATGGGTCCCTAAGTGCTCTTCATGCCATAACTGCATACACAGTTTTCCTTAAGCAATAATTTGTACCAGCAAAGAGATAATCCACATTGAATAATAAAGTCGCTTGCCTGCAATGAATTGCTCATTTCCAGCCAGCCAAGGAACTCAACAGTATATTTGCTCATAATGAGACAAGAGGAAGTTTCTTCTTTCTTTTTTTGCATAGAGCACCAACCTCTGGGGAGGGTGTGCTCTACTATCTCTCGATTTACTGAGGAATCAGTCTTTTAGCTTGCCTAAATTTAGGTCAGGCTGCCAATGTAACGGGAGCCCCGTAACACAGACCTGCCGGGAGTTCTATTACTTAAGCACCCTTGATCGATCAGCGAATGTATAATTCAAGAGCATCTGGTGGCAAGGTTGTCGGAGTCAGACACGGTGTGCATGACTGATCTCCCCCCCTTCAGTGCTACAAGTCACAGAAGGAGTTAACTCACACAAGCTGTCAGCTGGTACAGAGATGTTGGGCCGCAATCAGAGGCAGATGATACCAGAATTAGTATTCGACTTGATGCCTTTGCACCTTGAGACTGCTTACCTCCCTAGAAAAGCTGTTAATGTGCGAGTTAGCTTTATTTGTTGGAGTACAAGCTCTTGAAGCTCTTGAAGTTTTTAATTCCAGGTGATAAGAGGCAATTTTCGTCGTGTAATATTGTAAGGAATTTTGGTTTTAGTTGCTTTGGGTCTGAACTTTATGAAACTTTACTTTGTGATCTTTTCTTATCAAGGCCTTGTTTGAAAGGGATCAATCCTACAGGCAGGCTGAGTCTGCCTCTCTCTCTTATTCAAGTGCGTCCAACACAAGTTTCCGAGCAAAACAATATTTTGCTCGACTGAAATTTAAAATGAGTGTACTTGAAAACAAATTTGCATCCCCATTGACTTAAATAGCTTGAAAGAGGAGCTATATTCTAAAAATGACTGCGTATTAACATTGTGCTTGGTCGGTATATCCATGAGGAACAGTGCTTACATTATATCGTCATTATTCATGTATGTATGCACAGGCTATATGTGAAATCTATACTATGTCAAAATCTATTTGATATCTCACCTTCTGTGTCTAATGCAGCAAAATAAGCACTTTTGTTACATTGGCAGCGGAAATGATATTGGCATGACATTTTGGTGGCATTATGAAGCCAGTTTAATATTGCTTTATTGTATTCTAACAAAATCAAATCATATATCATATCTGACATGAGGTGCAGCACTAAATGTCGTAGTTGAGCTGATGCACCACGTTTATGAACATTAGCTCACTGTTAAAAAAAAAAGGACTTTGTGGCATTGAGTCCATGAATACAAATGAATACAATTCAAATTGTCGTTTGTCCCTTACATAAACATTTTTAGTGTCCGCAATATAGTTTCATGTTTATTTACATAACCGGGGCAAGCACCGGTTACAATTGCAAAAGGTAACCTTTACAATAGAATAGAATAGAATTATACTTTATTAATCCCCAAGGGGAAATTTGCGGACAAAGTAGCACCAATAAACATTAAACTAAAACACAATAATAACATCTACAAATAAGAAAAAAGAACAAGTGTGCATAAACTATACGAGTGAGATATAAAATACAAAATAAAATAATATATATATATATATATATATATATATATATATATATATATATATATATACACAACATATATGCATTAAATATGTATATATAGACAACATATTTGAAGAGATTCAGCATGTAATAATTAAATAAATAAACTGTGCAAAATGCAAGGTGTGGGTGTGTTATGTATGTCAAACGCTGACTGTTTCTTTCATAACCTTAAGGCCATTATCTTTATCAACATTCATCTCTTATCTCTCTCAAATATTCTAAATTAGTCAACAATGTTTGTCACACTCCACTGAAGCAAAGTTGTAATGTCAGTTATCGAAAATATATTCAACTAACATAAGAATAAATAAAATTAACTACAGTATGTGGTTTAAATGGGGACTTTAATAACCAGTTAGTTAGTTGCAGTTGAATCTTTGGTTGATGGACTAATCAATTAACAAAATATCTATATATTTGTATGTCACCAACCATCACGCAGTAAACCGTGTATTTTTGTAAAATAATTTAGATAAATAATTAAAAATACAAGAGAAGTGCACTTTTATAGCAAACTCCTCAACATATTTTGACCAAAATAAAAACTCCTGGCAAAGAAATTGTACACAGAGTTTCAGCACACCCACCATTTTCTAAATTACTGTTGCAAGGGGAGCATTTTGATTTATCATATATCTTCACGACATACGTCTCTTTTCATTCAAAAGAAAAATTGTAACATATGAATAATGATATGGTACTTTTTCACTGAGCTTCACACATCTACCACATATATAAAACACTATCATGAGTAGTATGCAGCAGATTGAAAGCACGCTGACACTCATCTGGCAGTGCTAACTCCCTATTAAAGACAACCTTGTTCACTTCACATATGCTCCTTTTTTTTCTCCATGTGCCTGACCTTTTTGATTGCTTTCTTTTACAACCAGCTTCATCCAGAGTGTTGGAGGCATCCTCCCCATGTTCCTGGTGCTGGCCTTCATGTACACTGTGTGCATGAACATCAAAGACCTTGTGCTGGAGAAGGAACTCCGGCTCAAGGAAGTGCTGCGAGTTGTCGGCGTTCAGAACGGTCCCCTGTGGTCTGCACGGTTCACAGAGAACATTGTTCTGCTCGCCGTTCCCTGTGCGCTCTTAAGTGTCATGCTTAAGGTCAGTAGAAAAGGACTTACTCAGCAGATCAAAGTATCAAAACACAAATCATACAATGTTACTATAATGCATGCGTGTATTGCGTGTGATGTGGTCCCCAAACAGTAAATCCAGCTTGTTGTGTTCAAAATCTTTGCTTCTGTGTGTTGTGAGAATCGTGGCGTCCTCAATGTAGCTGCATGTTTCTGAACACTTTCCATGAAAAGAGAATTTGTCATGCTTTGTGTTTTGGTAGCTTTGCCGTTATTAATCATAACCAATCAATGAGCGCACACTCAAATCAGTGTCCATGATTCTTCAAATCAACTTCCTTGTTTTAATTAATTGACCTTTCAAGCCAATCTGGAACTTAGTCAAATAAAATCCACGGCAGCAGGATTGGCCCTTTAGTTCCTGTAATTGTATCACCTCCACCTCTGTGACTCATACATAGGCAAGGCCGTTACATAAATTAATAATTGAATGATTGTGACGGTATTTTTTATGATTGCAATGGAAATGTATTATCTGTTACCACCTTATGTTACATCACGTCAGATAACATGTGTGTGGTAATAACCCTACGTTGGAGGAATAGTGTTGCACCAAAGACCTTGAGTTAAGAAAGGGGCTCGATTCTGTTTACACTAATACTTTTCGCAGCCCTGGAGTTTTTCTTTTTAATACACATTGCTCTGATATGTATCGAACAAATAAGATAATTAAACTGTAATGTGAGACAATTATGGCCAAACAAGATTCATATTTGGCTTTTTTTTCTTCCTATGCTGATAACAACTAAAGTTAACACCTAAGAAGTAATTCAAAGTCGAGACTACTCGTCACCGCACTGTGCTTAGATGTATTGTAGCGGGATTATCATTATACTGTACACAGGTTGAAACGATATGAAAGAACAATATGCGGCCTATCTCAGCATCACCACGTTCATCATGTATAAAACAATGTAAGTACAATCCTATCATGGGTCTAACATCATCAGTCAAGGGAAACATTTTTAAACTTATCTGTTGGTGATAATCCCAGAAAAGAGGCAAGAAACAATGTGATGAACATTAGTTATGTGCAGTACGTTCGTCGTGTATATCTACCTACTGGAAATATGTTATTTACTGATCGCTCTGTTGAATCAATAGTTCTGTGGGATACGATGGACTTTCTGTTTGAAAGATCCTGCTTCAGGATCGATGAGAGAAGATGCACAACTCCTCTCAAAAAGGAATCCCTTTGGTCCGGATGTGACTCACCACGCAGCGACCTTATTATCGCTCTCCTTTAGATGGAGCCCATCTTCCAACGACTTCTGTGATCGTGGTTCGTGAATTTAAAAAGAATTGTTATTTTAGGTCGACCTAATCAATTCATGCAGTTTAAGTGGGAGATGCGGCTGGTAAATAAAAACTGAAATTTAAACAGCTGGGTGAAATGTAATTTCCTATCAGCCTAATGTGTTTGCAAGCTATCAACAATTTGTAAACATTAATAACAATAAATTGAGTTAGTCGAGTGCCTTCGAGGAGCTACCGCAAACACGATGTTTATTCAGATCACAGTCCCATTCTAAATGATAATTTCACAGCCATTTCCAACACATTAATAATAATAGCAAATCAAATGGTAATTATCATGAGGCTGTATCTGGATACGGGTTGACAACAACTGTTTTTTTTCAGCTGCACCTGAGTCCTCTGTCATTTTACACTTGTTTTCTCTTCCATTACAGAGGAGCTAATGCATTTATTATTCGGCATCCAGCTGATGTATTCACACTGTTTTCACATTTGGCTCCAGTCTCAAGCCGGCTGAATTAAGGTGTTGTTTTCACGACAGCTAACACTGATCAGTGATGATCAATACACATTTCCTTGCCCGCATCGTATGCCTTGTGTTAACAATGTGATGCCACCTTTTAAATGCTCGGTCATGTTTGCACTCATCATTAAAATGTAATTAATTTATTGTGCACAACAACACCGACAATGAGAATGCAAATGACAGGGTTAGAGACACCTTCAAAGTTGGAATAACTTTTGCACAAAAGAATAAAGTGACTTGATCAAATTAGACATTAAGATTGAAAGGAAACGTTGGTAAACATTACATTTACAGTATTACATGTAATGTTCTTTTTTCAATCATCACGATAATGATGACGCCAGGTACTAACAAGAAATTCATATCTGAGTATTTCCTCTAAAAGGAAAAAAAAGCACCATAATCAAGGTGTACATGCATGCAGAGCACATTGCAATCAGAATGCTTATGGATTGAAGTGTGATAAGATCTCAGCCAGGTGCAAATGCAGTGTGCACAGTTCGGCTACATTCTTAAAGCAGTTGCAATCAATAATTCTATATATCAGCATTGGATCAAATAGCTGTATCCATGTGAAATCCGATGCGTATAGTGATGAACCAGCAAATAATGGTCTCCCTGCCCTCCGCTCTACTAAGCCCTTGAGCATCTTTAAGCTCTTTTTGGGTTTATGGCCCACAAGGTGACTGTTTATGTACAGTCTCAGCATTTTCATCAGCGCCATCTCTTGCTGCAGGCAACTGTTATCAGTCATAAAGCTCGAAAGACTCACTGCACGCTACCTGCTCAGCACCAGGCAGCAGATATTGTTACAACTATTTGGGGAACATAGGAACAACATTTCCAAATTATTTGCAAATACAGGCTTAGGAATATAAAAAAAGATGAGCCCAAGATAGAAGGCATCCACATGTTTGTCTTTTATCTATCCCAAAGGAAAACGAGGTATTCATAGAGCAACATCATTTTCTATGATCTGCTCGTCTAATTTTGTTTCCGAATCCAATGCTGGCGAATTACAAAAAACGGAATTCTGATTCAAATGAGTAGAAATGTTAAGTTCTGCTATTAGATGTCCATTATCCGTATAATGTGTCCAAACATGTGAATACCAGATGGGGTCATTGTCTTTTCTGGTCTTGACTCTTCCACCCCGTCAGGTTCCTCCGGTTTCTGGCAAGCTCCCTCCCCTTATACATGACTTTAGCCTGGATATACTCAGTGGCCATGATCATTAAGGGCATCGTCGCAGAGAAAGAGGCGAGGCTGAAGGAGACCGTGAGGATCATGGGCCTCAGAGGTTCCATCTATTGGCTGAGCTGGGCAGTGTCCAGTCTGTTGCCGCTGGCCTTCAGTGCCCTCCTGCTTTGCCTTATACTGAAGGTGATTTCAAAATGATTTAATTATGATTCAAGGTGGACCCGACCCTTCTTTTAGAGAGTTATGACTATAAAGGCTAACGGAGTGTTGAGACTTTAGTTTACAATACAGAAGATGTTAAACCGAGGAGAAACCTATTCACTAAAATGACATATTTGTTCTTGAAGCTCGCACAATTGTTGTTGAAAGTTCATTTAGGATGAGCACATCTAGAAGGGTTTCTATCATGAACATTCATACAGCTCCATGTAACAGAGTCCTCTGTAAGGATTGTAATTATAAATGCGTCCATTACAATAGCACCATTAGCCCAGTATTTCAAGAGCCTTTTGGAATCAGGCTCAGAGAAGACACCAGCATCCCGGTGTCATGTGGCTCGAGGAGATGGATGCATGAGTAGCTCACTAAAATCAGAGCCGGGTCCTCCTTCAAAACTGGCAGAGTAAAAGAGTGATAGGTTTATTAGATTATGAAAAAGTATATCAGTCGACTGTAAAATTGGTTCAGGAATCTCAGGAATATTGAGACACCAGATATGTGATACATTCTACATTCTGAATTCAAAGCAACATTATAGCATCACACAATAATTTACAATGTAAAGCTATAGCGGATTAATCACTACACACCAGCTGCCTCAGCTCTCAGTTGAGAGCCCTGTGGAGGCCCTAGATATGCTGCAGTCTGAATTCTATAACGAACACCGCTTTCAAAAGCCTCTTTTACTCTGCCCACGGTGTTGTAACAATTTGCTTTAATAATCACATTTCCTGAATCTCTTTGTTTCCGCCAAGCCAACTTCCTCAACCACTACACACACTTGTATGGCTTCCTTTGACATGTTCACATCATTTGTTTCTCTCGTCTTCTCACACAGTATGGCAAAGTGCTGCAATACAGCGACCCCTCGGTAATCTTCGTCTTCCTGCTGGTGTTCTGCCTGGCCACCATCACTCAGTGCTTCTTCATTAGCGTCTTCTTCTCTAAGGCCAATTTAGCCGCGGCGTGCGGCGGCCTCATCTACTTTGTCCTCTACCTGCCACACCTCCTTTGCTATGCCTGGAGGGACGTCATGGCTTTTCAGGCCAAGGTTGTAGTGGTAAGTCCGTCTTTAGCTCTGACATGGTTTTTAATATCTTCACCAGCTGTTCTCATACATGTATATTCTGAAGTTGTCTTTTGCTATCCCAGTCATTAATCCCTTTTTTTATAACTCCAATTCCAAACTGATTTGATTTGTGCTGGTTATAACATGAAGAGAATACACTCTCGCTGTCAATAACATGTGTGAGGGATTTGCCTTTATCTTACCTGCCCAATTTCCCTGATAATAAGATGGAAGGTGTGTCTGCAAGATGAATGTAAAGGTTCTGTGAAGTTTAAAGACAAAAGCTTTCAGGAATTGTTTTAAATATCTGTACTGTCATAATGCATTTGTTTCCCATTTGGCAGAAAATGGAAGAATTGTGTTCAAAAACTAAACAGAAACATGAAGCATATCCATAAAGTAGAGACTAGAAGGACATAGTAAGGAAGTTGGGGATTTTCTCTTATCCTCAAAGAGATAAAGATAAATAGTACACCATTGCTCAACTTTCGGTGTAGCCTTTCTGCCTGACCTTTGTGGCGGTGCCGGTATCATTTGTCCTCCAGCTGTCTTTTCCACGGACAAAGACACAAAATCTTGTATCTTCATTTCTGTGCGAGTGGATTTCCCCAGAATTGTCCTTTTAAAGTTGTGTCATTCTTTTCCTTTAAAAAAAAAGTAATTTTCTTTCACAGGTTAGGTAACCATTCTACATATAATATCTACATAGCACTGTAAACCTTATTTAATCTCTACACAATGTGCCTATGCTGGGTCCTCCTCCTGCTCCAACTAGATAGATAGCCCTCTAGCCCTCTAATTAGCATGAGCAATGTTCCTCTGACCACTATCCAGGCCTTCCTTACACTGTGTGTGTCCGTGTGTGTTTTTCTCTCCTCCCAATTCATCAGAGGGCCACTATAAGACAGGACATAATCATTATCCGACCACCTATCTCCTGTACTTTGATAGTTCCTCCAGTTGTTCATGAGGTAAAAAAAAGAGAAAGCACAGAGTTCCTGAAAAAAATCGCAAAATATTCCCAATTAATTTTTCAGTTCTGAACAAATTCTGAGAAAAATCATTTAGAACTTCTCGGGTTTTCCTTCGTTGCAATCAATTAATTGATCTATTCTTTTGAAACATCCGGAAGGTCACTTAAGCACGTGTTTTTTGTTCAAACCTTTTTTTTTCAATAATACGACTGACACAGTATACTGTAAATGTATACTACGTGTAATCAATAGTAGACAGTTAAGAGGCAGACAGGAAACAGAGGAGGGGGGGGGGCAGGGAGGGAGGGGGGGGGGGAGTGACATAAAATGCCCCCAGCTGGAATCTAACTGGGCTCTTGGTAGTTATGTGCTATCAGCCTTGACCAACCTGCTATTACAGTGCCCTGTTGATTATTCTCTTAATGCATTGATACATTGATTGGTCTATATAAGTGGTTCACAACCTTTTTTCACTGATACCCCCTGTGGACATTTGTTTTCCAGCCAAGTATTGCAACAAGTACAAAGCATTTTTGGTTGAAAGAAAATAAGTAATTCATAGTGCTGTGCCATCAGTGTCTGATTTAATATGGAATATACACAATTCAGTTCATGAACTTACGCTTATATTTGATATAATATTTTTTTAATTACTGTTTTTAAAAAAAAAATTTAATTTATGCAATTTTTTAAAATATATCATTTAAAATATCCCATATGAAAACAACTGGTCTATATAATGTCATCTAACATAAACATTGCAAACAATTAGTTGCTTGACAAAATTAAAGCACGTTTTTAGTCTATAAAATGATTAACTGTATTGTTATTGCAGCTTTTGCCTCTGTTTTTACATTCAATTCATTCTGATGAACACACATACATGCTAGGCATTCTGGTATTTCCACGGCAGACCAACTGACTAATGCCATTTTTTGAAGGAAACGTCTTCCGACTGATTTTCCAGTATATTTGTCTCTACTGTGATCATATCTATCGTTACAGCTGGAGTTGACTGAATGGTTGTTTGATTTGCAGTGTTGACATGTGTTCAACAGATGAGCCATATTTGTCTGCCTCCCAACTCAAGCCCTTTTCTCAAATGCCAAATAACTGGCTCCTGTGTTTTTTTCCGCCATTCATACTGAGGTCAAGGATGGGTGCCCACTAGCCCTGCTGTCACCCCTCATCGACTGACTCATTGTTGATTGCTTGTTACGAGATGGGCAGTGGAGGGCAACACCTTAGGCAACACCAGGTCGTGAGCAGCGTTAGAAGCCAGGCCAGAGGTTTAGTGTCACTGCAGGTTTTTTCCCGAATTCTCTACCTGGTAATGTAACGCCGAATAGACAGGAATCCATTATTCCTCATCTCTATAGCTTCAGCAAAGGCTTCTCCTACCGGAGTGAAAATGCAGTGAGCAAATGAGGTGTGAGAAAACAGCTGGCAGGCAACATGGCAATGCAGAGTGATAGGCCATGGTCGATGACGTCTCACGGGCAAAGCATCATTTGCAATATCCTTCCGTATGAAATCTCCATTGAATCTTTGCTTCTGCATATATGTTTCTAGTCTTCATCTTTGTTAACGTCTAAAATGAAGATATTTTCACAAAAGGCAACACAGCAATTTAAGCAGCTGATGATACCCGTGCGGATAGTCTTCCTCCACCTGCAGCAGTTGAGTGTGACTTTGGGTGGTAATACAAAGTCATCACCTGGATTATTTAATTAAATATTCTTTGAGACCATACTTCATAGATTTTAAAAGACACTTTTGGAGTACAGAGACCTCTTTTCCTACCGAGAATTTGACGAGCAGATGGACACCTCATGTTAGTTAAATATGTGTCTATCCAGAAGTTTCAAAGCTTAGCTTTGCATAAGGAAGGGCAACAGTGAGCGCTCTTTGTACTTGTGTTGTCTGAACTGTACAAAAACTGGTACATTCACTGATTCATAATGGGTTTTGTGATGTATTGGCTGCGGCTGATGTATTTCCAGAATTGCACAGACTCCAGGAAGATGAAGTTAGACTAGCCTTTGGCTCACTAGCCTCTGCCTCCAACCTCATATTTATCGTACGGATAAGAACGTGGTGTCAATCGTATACTATATATCAAACTTCAAGCGGGAAAGGAAACTATTCCTTTAACTCTGTGTTCTTAACCTTGAACGCCTTTCATTCCCAGAGTTTGTTGTCATGTGTGGCCTTCGGCTACGGCTGTGAGAACTTTGCCAAGTTCGAGGAGCAAGGCATCGGCATTCACTGGTACAACATCCACAAGAGTCCGGAAGAGGGACAACGCTACACCTTCATCGTGTCCATCCTCATGATGCTCTTTGATGCTCTCTTTTACTGGGTGCTCACCTGGTACATTGAGAATGTCTTTCCAGGTATTCATTTTTCAGTGGATTAATTAGCATTGTTTTATTTGTACACTATCTACTTTGCATGAGATCCTGTCCCCTAGCCCAATGTAACCCAATAGCCAATGCAGGCGTCTTGACAGGCTCGATGTATTGCTTTTCTCATTGATTCTAATTAAAAGAAGATGGGAATTGTGCTCTGCTGTCGGGAGGAAACATACACTGTAAAGTACCATATTCCCTCAAGCCACGCTGTAGTAATGTTCTCCACGTTTGATGCCAGGCCAATATGGAATCCCCAAGCCGTGGTACTTCCCATTCACTGCATCCTACTGGTGTGGGACAGCTTCAACGATTAATATTGACGCCGCCGCGCTGAAGAACTCCACTGAACATAATGGTAAGTTGCCATATCAATTTCAACGGTAGTCGTGTATCCAACGTAATTATTATGTACGTCACATTCTAAATCGCTCAGCCATGTACTAGAGGGAACATAGTCTTAATAACAACTGGAAGTTAATCGGGATGGATCGCAAACAAACATTAGCACCTTCTTTTTCACTTTGGGTGCTAATGGAGTTTTGCGCTTTGTGAAGGTGAAGAACAGAGAGGAGTTTCAAGTCTGGAACTTGTGAAAAAAAACTGTTTCCAATTAGCATTCAGGGGAGTGAGCTATTTTTGTCTTTTAGTCCTCAGCAATGTTTTTTTTCTACCAAGCTGTGTTTTTGACAAAATAATTAAAGGAATAACACCATACCTAATTTAAAACATATGTAATTTGTTTACGTTCAGATAATTTCTATATTTGATAGATTTAATTTGTACCTGTTCTTAAGCTTGTTTTTATATGCCAATCATAGAATCGTGTTGTATTTACAAAGCACCTTTCGAACAAATGAAATGCAATTAAAGGTGCTTTACAAACAATTGACAATAGCAAAAAAAGATGAATATAGAGAGAAGAGGAAGAGACTAATACGCACCAAACTAAGTTGAGAAAAAAAAAGAATTGTGTGGATTTTTAACGTATGCATTGTGTTTCTTAAGATTACCTGGAGAATCCTACACCCAATATGAAAGCAGGGGTCTCAGTCCGCAATCTCGTTAAAATATACAAGACCGGAAAGAAGCTTGCTGTGGACGGACTGAGTATGGACTTCTACGAGAATCAGATCACATCTTTTCTTGGCCACAATGGAGCCGGGAAAACGACAACAATGTGAGTTTTAATATCTATTCCTTTGTTTTGCTACTTGGCTCAATGATCATGTATTTTCACAGGGTGCAACTAATCCGACAATGGCGACTGTAGTGGCGCTGCATTAATGTGGTGGCCCGTGCTTTCAAAGTGTGACATCTTCTCAGAGGACATTTATCCTACAGAGACAGCTGTTGTTTTGATAGCTGATCTTCTCTAATTACTGTTCAAATTTTTTCGGAAAGGTTGGAAGGCCTTTATGATATCAGCAAATAACTGAAAGCCAGTGGCCCAGAAAGAATGAGTGACAGAGTGAGCAAGTAATGCAAGAATAAGGACCGAAGGGAAGACATACGCTCTGAGCTACTGTAACGAAACACAACAGAGCACAATAACGGAGAGGACAGAGGAAGGACTCTGCCTCACACCGACGTTCACAGCACATGTGAGATGCAGTGTGACAATCGAGTAGAGCCACAAAAATCAAACATCTTGTAGCTTTTTGTTTTTACATATGCAGAAATGTTGTCACATCCCACAGAGCATCCCCACTATCAAAACACTCAATATTAAATGTTGCTTTGTCACAATTTGATGGAAATGCTCTGCCCAGGTTGGTCTCGATATAATACATAATTAATGACGTACTAATGATAAGTCAATGCAGATTGTATGGATAATCGTTCTGTCACAGCAGTACAGCTCTGGTTCCATTTTTCCCAGCTTCTTTTTCAGTGAAAATCTTTTTCCTATTTTAGATTAAATCTAGCTCTAAAGTCATAAGTCTATGTGTGTTGTTCATGTCTTTTTTTCCTCTGTAGGTCCATTCTGACAGGAATGTTCCCACCTACATCCGGAACAGCTCTCATCAACGGATATGACATCCTCACTGACATGGACAGCATCCGAAAGTACTTGGGAATGTGCCCACAGCACAATGTCTTATTCGATAAGTGAGTGGATTTCAAACCATCCCCAGTTCCCACTGATTATGAGAATAATTATGTTTTGCTTCTGGTGTATTTTTTTTTTTTAAAGAAAGGAGAAAATAGATCATTAGAATACAATTTGATAATATGCATAATGAGGGCTCAGTCTTGGCTTATGTTTCACATCAACACATCATTATCTCTCTCCATTTTTCCCCCAAAATGTCTCTTAATGGCATTTTTGCGAACCATTATTCAATTTTCTTTTATTTCACCTTTAGAGTACCCTCTATTTCTCTCCCACAAACTAGTTACCTGCCTCTCGACACAAGTCCTACATCATAATTATGGCTAAGCACCTGTAAATCACTTTCATTAATATTAATCCCAGACAGTCAAAGAATCAACATTAAGTTAGGGTTAAAATATTCATGCAAACATAGAGATAGACACATAATGAAGACAGTTATGATGAAACTCAGGATTTTTCTTTACGTCACTTCACAAAAGGGCAAATCGAATGGAGCAGGATCATCTCGCAAAATGCATAAATGTGACATTTTTGCTATTTCAGACAATTGCATATGAATTAGTAGCATGTGATGGCCTCTTTTGTCACTCGTTCCGCCTCACAAGTCAATCAAATGGCCATTGCGATATCATTTTCACCTTTACAGTCTGACAGTGGAGGAGCATATCTACTTCTACGCCCGGTTGAAAGGACGCAGCCGTGCCGAGGTGACAATTGAGATGGACCAGATGATTAAGGATGTCGGTTTGCCACATAAGCGGAAGGATCTGGCGAAGAACTTGTCAGGTGTGTCTAAATGTGTGCAGGTCTGACACGTTTTGGATGTTTGTCTGTTTGAGTGTCAGATTGGAATTAAGCAGAGATGTACATTTAGTTTTTGATAGTTTTATCAGTTCCTGTGCTCATTCATTTCACCTGGGAAGGAATATCGTCTGTAGATAATGTTTTCTATTCAGGATGAGCTGCCCAGTGACATGTGCATGTGCCTGCAGCTGTCTAAACGTACACAGGCACTGTCGCTGTGTGTCACAGGTTGTAATTCATTGTCTGGGGGCATGAGCAAGTCCTGCTTGATAAATTGTTCCGAGTCACGGATTGCTTGTGTGCAAAATCAGTGAAATATGACTTTCAAGATTGAGCTATGCTGACACTTCCACTACATTAGCACTACATTGGATGCATTTTGAAGAGCTGGCTATGAGAGTGGAGATTGGAATAACCCGATGAAGGTGTATCTATCTCTCTTCTATCAATCATTTTACTCCATCATGTAAAAGACAGTAAAAACCTGGAGAGGGACGTCTTGACACATTTATTCAATATACAGTTCTCAATATTGAATCCATTCCACATCTAAAACCTATTGTTGATTAATGGCTGTGCAGGATTTTTCACTGATAACAGGGAGACTACTCAGGACACAGATGAGTATCCATTTCATTTCAGAAGCAGTTTTTCTCTTTTCTTTTGGTCATAAAAGCACCTGCCCAGGACAAAATGTATTACAGGATGCCGTTTCTGATGGAGCTTATTCTGTGCTGTAGGTGGGATGCAGAGGAAGCTGTCCGTGGCTATAGCATTTGTCGGTGGCTCAAAAGTCGTCATCTTGGATGAACCCACAGCGGGAGTGGACCCCTACGCCCGCAGGGGCATCTGGGAACTGCTGTTAAAATACAAACAAGGTATGGAACCGGTGGTGAGAAGCAAAGCTCCACCGAAGGCTTTGAAACTTGTAGAATTGGCTTGAATGCACACAGTGCGTGTTTGATCCGTTTCAAGTTAAGCAGCTTTCCAAAAACTGAGCTGAGTTCAAGGTAGACTTTTAACTGTAACGGCTCAAATATATCCAATATGAAAGCGGTTAAAGTAATGAACCGTCTCGAGTTGCCAGCACAAGTTTTTTTTTGCCTTGCCCCAACGTGACACTCTGTGGGGGGGGGGGGAGAAACTATAATTTGAACTGGAACAGATTGAAATGGAAGTGAAGACAAGTGAATCCAAGAAGCTTTAATTGACATCGCAATTTAAAAGAGTCCCTAATTGTCCTCTCTATCGGTCTGCTTGTCACTCCCTAGTCTTGTATACGTTGTGGTTGCTAGTGGCTTTAAGCAGGACATGGGCATTATAGTAAGACATGACTCTCAATAGATGTCTCAATGTTTAATGTGCATTGAGTGACATTCCGCCCTCACTGTGTCATTAGCTGCTTTTTCTCTTATCAAGTCCTTTCACTCAAATTGGGAGGCGGAGATAACTCCGTTATAATGAGAACACCCACATGCTGGCTGCTTGAATGACTCATGTTTTGTGCCTCTCCAGTCTCATTTGCGCGACAGTGTTACCAAGATTTGTCGTTAAGGAAAAAAAGGCTGCAGGCTGTCTATTTGTTTGAAAAAACTGAAGGCTGAAATTGGACTTAATATTGCGGTTCTTCATAGCTAATTAAGCGTGGAGGTTTTTCACACAGAATTGTTGACTGGATAGCCCAAAGTGGGTATTGATTTGATTAAATTCAGTTTGGGCTTACAGTATGTGGCCTTAAAATTGCTTAAAGTACAAAGGTACATGGACATATGGAATGTGCGCTAATTTGTTCAATTTGATCCTCTATGTACATTTAAGATGTTTAATATTAGAGAAATATGCTCAATATATATTCTCGTAAATAGGGATTGTGTATCATATATGGAAAATGTGATGGCCTGTTGGCATGTCGCTATCTTTCCATTTAAGTTAGCTTTAATTTCTTTAAAATTACCATAGAAGGTGGAAATCTAATGTCTTTAATTATTTGACACTACTGGAAGTCGATTACTTTTAAATTACCACATTCATTATGTTATGGGCCTTGAAGATGCTATATATATATATAATGGATTTTTTACATTCAGCTTGTGCTTGTGTTTTTGCTGTGACAGCATCCTTTTATATCACCTATTATAATGATTTTAATTGATAATTGATCAAGACTAATATGATGCCTTGAAATACCTGGTTCATTCATGTTAATTACCTTACTTTACTTTGTCAATTAAAATTACATTATATTTCACAGTGATGCCTATTATACACAATACAATATATTTGAGATTACATACTGTAGCTATTAAAAAGTGTTAGCTAATAATATGCCACTTATATACTGTCTTTATTATTTTATCAGCTTGTATCAGCAGCCATGTATTCACTGGAAATAAAAACATTAGCACACCTGACGTTCAATTATTGGGATTTAAATGGTGTACATGCAGTTAAATAGCATAAAACAGCTCTTCAAAAATACCATAGTATATTCCAGCTATGAGCAAATTAAATACTATGGTGAATACTTACAACATGCATGCTGCGTTAAGGCTGAGATTAGACCTGACACATGTAGGAAGGTGATTCAGTTTGTGAGAAACAAGGGGTGCAAAGAAAATGTGGGAAACGGTTCATATTTTCTGAGCACTCTAAATATAACTTAATAGTTAGCAGCAAGTATATATAGTGTAGACTCTGATTGCAATTGAATGCACTTTAAAAGTTTCTCTGGGATTCGGTAAAAGTTGAAATACCATACATAATGCATTCTTCCCAGGAGTACAAATTGATGTTGGGTTGAAGCCAATGTTCCAGTACAAATGGCGTAAAAATGCATCCAGGCATCATATTTGTTCTTATTTCTGCTTCCTATGTGATCTTACTACAATTGTTTTCATAGCAAACAAAAACATTTATGAAAATGGTTGGTATGCTATCTATTAATGTCAAATATTTCAAATAAAATGTGTTGTAGAGGGTGGATGGGAAGACTATAGCAGGGTATAAACATCATATACCAAGTGAACAAACACTTACACATGAGACAATCAGAAAATAATTACAGATTCCTTGCAATAACCCCAATGTCTGAGTTTCAGTAAATTGTAACAGTGAACAAAACTTATTTACCATGCATCTCAATTCCTACTAGTCTGTTTTCTTCTTCTTTTTGATGAAAACAACAGGCCCACTGTATCTTCTTACTCAGGCTGTATATGGCTTCAAGGTCATTACCTTTGCATTGAAAATGCAGAAGGTAATGTTTTCGCCGGCGTGTATTTATTTATTTGTGAATATGTCCGTCCGTCAGTTATTCGTCTAAATCAGACAAAACTGAGCCGATTCTTATGAAACTTGGTGGGATGTTTGGTCATGACCCAAGGAACAATCGGTTCGTTTTGATTGGGTGAGTGATTGGGTCAAAGGTCAAGGTCAAGGTCACGAAAAGGTGAAAACTGTAAATATGCGATATCTCGGTTAATTGGCATCCGATTTGCGTGAAACTAGTGCCAAATTGTTCATAATTCAATCTTGTGATATGCGAAGGTATGCGCTCTACCGAGTGCCCATTCTAGTTTTAAAATGTATTGACCTAAATTGATTGCAGGATTCAAACCAGCTGGCTATGGCCTTCCCCACACCTGCGTGGATTTTGCTCCGGTTTCCTCCTACAGTTTAGATTTCATGAAGGTTAAATTAATAGGCAACTTTTAAATTGCCTATGGGTGCAAATGTGTGCTTGAGTGTTTGTCTGTTGGCACCCTGTACAGGGTGGTCCCCACCTCTCACCCAATGTCAGCTGGGATGGGCTCCAGCTTCCCTTTAAGCAGGTATTGCTAATGGATAGATGGATGCATGATTACAACAAACAGGAGTTAATGCAGTTTGGGCCAGTAATTCATCTTACTGCCCATGTTCATAATATCTGTGCAGGCTGACTCACCCACTGTAAAATCCATTTCTATCAACTTGATTTAGAGAGAATGAAGCTAAATAACAGAAACATGATTCCCAGCCTTACTTTGCTGTACTGAGTGCGAGTACAACCAATTTACCTGAACAAGGAACTCCATTTGATACATGGCTTTGTGTCGTAATGCACCGCAACACACTATAAATCAGCATACCTTTGTGGGCCATCTGCAGTCCAAACACATTTATTTTACTCCCAACGCACAGATGATGCAGTGCAATTTGTTTTTTTCCCCTTTGTAAAGCACAACAAATCCCCAAGAAGATCATCTGTGTGTTTGAGCATCCCATACAAAATGAGCTGACACAGTCAGACTAAACATCAAGCAATATCCCCAACCCACCCCCTTCATATAGCTTCCCCCCCCACACATGTTAAACTGACTGGGTTGTGGGCATTCATTCGATTTGGGCATTTTGTTGGAGTCTGTATTTACAGGATCCAGACTTGCTTGGCATAGCATAAGGCAGCAATACTTAACTGAGAAGGGATGGATTTAGCAGCTCAGCTGGTAGACGGGCAAAACAAGTGTGGAAGGTGGGAGATGGAAGGAGGGGAGATAAAGTGGTAATAGTTGGGTACATGATGACCTCTACGTGTGTCCTTGTCCCTGGCATAATGTGACCTGTGAGGATAGAGATTTAACTAGCTCTATGTAAAAAAAAAAGCAGTCAAGCTCAGCAAAACACCTGAATTTTTTGTAAGAAACACCATATTAAATAAATACAGAATGACAACTCTAATCTAATCTAATCAGCGAGTGCCATGTTTTGAGGTCGATTTGATTGATATGACACACTTGTAATCTAATCTCTGAAGGGAATTGATGTGAACTGAAACTTTTAAATAAAAAAAGAGTCTACAGCCTAAATGCTAACTTATGCTCACAATAGAAATGCTAACATGCTGATGTTAAAGAGTCACATTAGCTTCTGATTATCTTTGAAGATGATCTTCTTTTTATCCCCCTGTACTTACACGGAGCACATTAAAAAGCAATCTCTTAGTGGCCAGCATGGTTCACCATCTTAATATTGCATGTTAACACAGTACAGTGCAGCTGAGGCAGATGGGAATGTCATTAGTTTTCGCAAATAAATGATTTGCCAAATTTAATTTCGACCTCATAGGTAATACTAATTAGAAATACTTGACCCCCAAAATTAAGATTTGGACGTCAATTACTTGCATGTCTCCATGGTGACCAGAAAATCAAAAGACTAAGAAAATACTTGATACATCAAAGTACATTGGGACCGTGTTGGACATCAGCAAAACTATATCAAAACGCCGTTTACAAACTCTCACACAACTCGTGCAGAGTAATCCCAGTCTCATTTATTTAGTTGTATGCTCACCTGTTCCTTTTCGATTCCACACTTCAGCATTGACATTTTTGTTTTTGGGGGGGAGTAGTGAGCATACAACCTGGAGAAATGAGACCTTGATTGTTCTGTATGAGTTACTGTATGCCAGTGTGAAATGTGTTTGTATTACTTTTCTACACAAGTTCAAGGGAACACAGAGTGACTACTGATATATTGAATGATACTGAATTGGTGCACTAATTACAATTAGAGACATAGTATTGTGACAAGGACAATCATAAGATCAGGAAAGTCATCCTCTGGCCTCCGTGGTTATCTGTAATGAAGTTCATAGCAATCCATTCAGGAGTTACGATACTTAGACCGACGTGGTGGACCCAGCAGGGCATACAAAAAAAGCATCTGTAATTAGCATTTGTTGACTCTTTTGGCCTTGTTAGCTGTAAACAGATGTAATTCTCTTGAGTTAACTCTCTTTTCACAGTTACTGACTTCTAAGCACGTTGCTGTCTTTGTCAATTAATGATGAAGGCATTGGGTTAAATGTTTTTTTTTTCTGCTTTAATATTGAATGGATCAAAAGCTACCCAGTGCTCTGTGGTACTGCTTTCATGTCGACTCCAGAGACAAGACCATCCTGTGACTTCATTACAAATATAGTACTGTTCTTCTAATTTCTGGGGTATGTGATAATTGATATGTGTTATGAGATGCAATGTGATGTTAATGTGAATAACCTTGCAATGTATGCTGTAATTGTCATTGCAATTGTGCTCAGTTTGATGGCTCTCCAATCAAAAGACTTGCAGCGCAAAAGACAGCTGAAATAAAATGTGGCCTGGAAAGTAGGCTGAGGGTGAAGGTGACCTTAATCATAATTGTGATGTAGACACAGATTCATGCCCACGCACTCCTCTGGAGTTTCTTTTGTTGGGTAAAAAATACTGGAATTGGCAATAAGGAGATAAGTGACTACCACGCAGAGACGGATTTTGATATTGGCTTGATTTTAAACACTTTGGATCTGGAGCATCTTTTCGTGTCAGGCTTCCTATTCATAACCACAGTTGTCAAAACAAACACATTTTAAAGAGAAAATGCTTCAGAAACGACTTTTTATTTTTGAATATGTGTAGTAAGTGGCTATGACTCTTTGTCTCTCTTCAGGTCGCACCATCATATTGTCCACACACCACATGGATGAGGCAGACATCTTAGGTGATCGCATTGCCATCATCTCGCATGGCAAGATGCGTTGCTGTGGCTCCTCCCTCTTCCTAAAGAAACGTTTTGGCAGTGGCTACTACCTCACCCTGGTCCGAGATGGGACTGAGAAGATGACAGCTCAGCGTAGTGGCATCATACACCAGCAGACCAAAGAGGTACAAACAGAAAGCATGTGCAGTTACTGGTTACTTCTAATTTAATGGGACTTAAAAAAAAAATATTAAAACACAATATTCCACAGGCAACATTTGGTATTTTTGTGCAAATGACTGTCGACAGAAATATTGGCTGTGTGTGCTCTCATTATGACCAGAAATTTGGAGATTAGGGCCATTGCGTGATCACACAATTAGTTTCCCCCCCCCTGAAATGACTTTACATAAACCTGCTGTAATTTGAAGTGGATCATTCAGCTGCAAGCCCCATTGACACAACAGTAGCCCATAGCTCGTCTGGTATTGAACATGGCTCCCTCTCACGACTTCCCTGAGTGCTTTCTGTCTCCCTTGCTGCCCTCCCCCTGTAATGATCTGTGTTGAGTCTCTCCCAGCATGAGAATTGGCAAACGTCTACGTGTTGGATGATACTAATTGTCACCGGGGAGAGGGGTGATTTTCGCTTTTTCTCGCCAATGGTGCCTTGCACACTTAGTTTTAATCAATAGGAGCAAATGAACAAGATGCACTGATGCCAGCAGGGCTAGAGCAATTACCATTAGTATGCAGTTTCTTTGAGGTGAGCAGAGCCATTTGTTTGAAATAAAGAAATAAACATTCAAACACCTTCTGGGCGAGGTAGAACAGAAGCCCCCTTTTCTAGATGACAACTTTGTAATCCAGAGGAAGATTTTACAATTACACAGTCAATATAACTCTGTAAGAGGGCTGGACAAAGTTTGATCGTCCTGCTCTCATTTAGTGTGATTAAACTCTATTTAATGAACGTCATAAAGTTGTCGCAGTGAGGTTTATCCAACCTTTGTTGGAATTAAAATGTAATTTTCCTTTGGGTGTGTTGTCTTAGACTGAAAAGAGTGCTGCATTACCGGCTGATGTCTCATGCACGCAGTTTCTTTAGGGAAATTAAATAGACTCATGAATGGCATCCATTATTAAATTAATGTAAGAAAGGAGTTGTCAGAGAGGCAGTGTTCATTATTCTAAGTGGCAATGGCTGATAAGACTCTTCTAATCCAATTCTGATGAACAGGAGGAAGACTGTCCTTCGAGGAGCAGCAGCCCGGATGATGGCATCGGCAGCCAGAACTGGGATAACTCTGATCCCTCAGGTAGAAACTTTATCTCCGTTAGTGCCAGTCGTATTTCAGGATAGCACCTAATCCTACCTGTTATTCTACACTTTACCCACATGTTATACCGTCGGCAGCCTTATTTTGAACACCACGAGTCTTGGTAGAGTTCCGAAACATGTAAACAATAACCATAAAACTTGTGTGATCTGATGGTCCGTGTGCTTATAGATCTATTTTGTACCTTTTCAATGTGACACCAACAGAGATGATGGTGTCACATTAAGACGCTGAAAGGTTCTTACTGCTGGTGAAGTGCGCTTTGGGTTCCCAGTTAAATGTGCGATACAAATTGAAAAACAGGGGTTTTAGTGATAGAGTAAAAGAGTTGGAAGGACTTTCTGAGTGCAGAGACACTAAGTGACCAAATAGAAAAGGATGGACATTGACCATATGTTCTGAAAGTATGACAAATGCTCTGCAATTGAATGATGTTCTTGATCAAAGGCAATTTGAAGCCAGATATTAAGCAAGGTAATTGGTGGTGAGCAACAACACAATGAACAGTAGAGTGAATAATGGACGTCCAGGCATCACATGAGACATGACTCAAAATGAGGGAGGACTTTTCTGCTGGATGTTAAAACAAGTTAGCCAATTTATTAAAAAGAGATCATATGTCAATGTTGAATTCATAACTTGTTTACTCACCCCAAAGAGGCCTGATTGTATTGCAGGTTTTACGTGTAGGATTTTGTAATATAGTTTGATGTATCTCTCCTTCAGGTGTCTTTTTACATTTTTTGTATTAAACCAAATCACTTTTGTCTCTTTGGTGAAGTTGGAGGGTTGATGGAATTATAACTGCAAAATACTCATACAAGTTATCAACCATGCATTGACCTTACAGTTGAGTGTGTTGGGTAAATGATCCGATACGATTTTCCCGCACATCATGTCAGTTTTTCTTGATTGACCTAATGAAGAATAATACAATTACACCTGAGGATGGATTTGTTTGTATTATCTTCAGCCTTGATCAAGTAACCAAAAGTACTAATGCAAAAGATGATCAGAAGTAAAAATCTTAGGTCGGCTACAGTTTTTTATGGATGGGATTGTTTATGGATGGGCTGATACCTTCACAATGATTATACACAAGATGGTTGAATATAAGATAGAAAATGGCGCAAAGATAATCATATTTCTACAAGTGACAGCACATTTCTCTTTATTACATCGCACACACCGGAGAAACACAAGCTCATTTTCACAAATAATTCAGTCTTATGTGTGATGCCGATCCATTTACTTCTTCATAAAGTACCAAACCGCCGGTTGTTAAGCTGGAGTAATTATGTATGAGAGGTTCTAGATCAATAATGGATGCAATGCGTTCTGCAACACTGTCCTGATTGATTCTCACTAAGACCCAGCTTCAGAATGGATGGGACAAGAGAATTATGTCCACTAATCTGTTTTAGTATGTTTAAAGGTCACAGCATCAGGTATATTTGGAAATTGGGTTTAGAAATGTGCTGTTGGATCCTGTATTCAGCCATTACTCGTGGATCTCTTGTCTGTTACCTAGATCCAACTACTTAATTAAAAAGGACGAAGTAGGGATGAAAGGCAGGATATTAATATTTGTTTTTGTGCATGCAATTACACCATCCTTTTGTTGTTGTTGTCATTTTACAGCTCTTCGTCCAGCAGGGATGACAGCTCTGGATCAAGTTGTGCAGCGCCATGTCCCTAAAGCGGTCTTCTTGGAGAGCATCGGTCAAGAGATCACTTACATACTGCCTTACAGCGGAGCCAGAGATGGGACCTTTGCTCTGCTGTTCCAGGGGCTTGACCTGGCCATGGCTGACCTTGGCCTGACCAGCTACGGCATCTCTGACACCACGCTGGAGGAGGTACACTAAGCGTGGGATTGAAAACCTAGCTGCGGATATAAGCATGCACACATATAGAGCGGCTGCCTACAGACACACGGCAACATGAAGGTTCACGTACTGACATCATTGCCCTGGTTTTTTCCGGTCTTTTTGTAATGCTGTGTACTATTTTTACTCCTTCTCCTCTTCCTCCCCTTCTAAAATGTTGATGGGTGATTTTTAAATGCTTTCATGGAGTAGAACAAGCAATGAGAAAATTATTCCTTTTCTGTCAGGAACATTGGCGAAAAACTTTCTGGTTTACTCGGAAACTAAAAGAGACCCTAACAGCTATTGATTTTTAATGAGGTTTAGAAATGAAAAATATTGAATCACGGTACATTTCAAAATCACTTTACACTAAAATTAGTACTGCAATGGAACTTGACTTGCCAATTCAGATATGACTGACAAAATATAACAATTGCCATATGATGCATTATTTGTCATTAAACTAACCAAGAACATATTAGAATTGAAAGCTCCACCTGAAACAGATTTATTATGCATTGTGCCCATAATACCTCTTCTTCCCTCTGTACTTGAAACTTAATAGTTTAACTTCAGAAATAATGTTTTGAGGAGCCTTTTCTTCTACCGCTACCAATATCAACATTACGAATAATGGGTGAAACTAAAGCAAGAGAATATTTGTCTTGTGCCCCAAATCTTCTCTAAATCTATACCTGAAAAACAAAACACATCCAGGTTGGTTTACTCTGAGTCAGAAACATCAGAGAAATACACTTAGCGGGGGTGATTTACACGTGTTGCTTGCTCTGACTATAGGGGTTATGAAGTAAATCATGGATTAAATTAGCGGAGGTACTGTATTTTGCAGATAGTAGATGTATTATTATTGTTTTTGTATTAGTGTTCTAAGTATTTACAGGAGAGAAATGCAGGAAAACGCACCCAAGAAGCAGCCTAGACACAGTGTATTAAATACTCTGGTTTAATACTGCTTCTAGTTGGCTGTCTGCTTGTGCTTAAATGATGAAGGGTGCTTGTACACCACTTGTCATTCACCCATTGACACCCATTCATACACTGAGGGCAGGCGCTACTATGCTAGGTGTCACCTCCTCAACCATTCATGCCAATCTACTGATTGAAAGACGTCTCTCTCTATTGTCTTTAGGGAAGTGAGTATATCTAGCATGCATTAAACATTAGCATTCAACTTGGTATTGCATCTATCAGCAAAAGGAACTGCAATGAAACGCTCGACACATACAGTACACACTCTATTTTTTTTCCTATGACTCATACAGTATTTTGCCATCCAGACTTATCTTGGATCATAAAGCTGAGTGACTGTTGGTAAAAACTCTTTGTGTAACTCAGACATGAATCAGATACTCATGGCCTGCAGGCAATCTAAATTATTCCTTTTGCATTTCTAAAATTCAGACAAGACAAGTTTATGTCATCCATCTATGTTTTCTTTGAAGTCCAACTACACTTCAGTTGAAATACGCAGTGATTTTCAATTTAAGGCATAATAAACAAGGGCACTTCATGGAAGTTGGTCATATTATACAATTTATCCTGGTTATTGTTATGAATAACCTTTTAAAGGACTCTTTGACTTTTTAAAGATGTCAGCAGTTACATTTTATGATTTTGACTGATGTAATTCATCCCATAAAATCACATTCAGAACAAATTGTGTAGGCTTTGCCAGGGGTATTCAGATACTTTTTAAAAGGCAGCTGTTGAAACGGGGCGTAACACAGACAGCAGAATAAAATGAAAGAAGGTCACTGAGATTTTTCTCAAATATGCAGATTTTGTTATTTTTGACATATGGCCTGAATTAATAAATGATGTCGAGGAGGGCACTTCTCTTAGAGAGGCCAATATATATATATATATATATATATATATATATATATATATATATATAGCTTAGATGATCTTATTAACTTCTGTTTCATTAGTTTGCCTGCTTGTGTGCCTGCTTACATCTAAAGTAACAGAAAAAAACATACTGTGGCTCCCTTGAGAAACTATATTAATTAATTATTTCTTAATTTCCCAGATATTTCTTAAAGTGGCAGAAGATACTGGAGTGGATGCAGAAATATCAAGTAAGGTGGCAATATGTGTGCAAGCTCTCATATGTTATGGGGATAAACATTGTGATGTATAACGCATATAGCTTAACAACAACCACTGGTAAATTGTTGGTAATATTTAAAACATATTTAAAACATTGTGTTTTCTGTCTGTCATGAGAAAATATATTCATGGCTCTGTGACAGAACCACTGTCTGAGGGGCCATTTCAGTTGCATCCACACTGACGATCAGTTAAATATATAACGTAGAAACTGAAAATAGCATTTAATATACAAAAAAGGAATGTATACAAAAAAAACTGAACACAAACCAACTGCATTAACAGAGGAAGTTATCACGGAGTGTCTATAGATATTAGCTCGCCATTTCAAAAGGAAAAGTATTTTTTCCCATCTGCTTTTCTTACCCCTGTACACAATGCATTCATACTCATACAGAAAGCTATTGTGCTTACCAATCTGTTTTTATATCTCATTGATCGATCTCAGTGGATACATTTACCATCCATCAGCAAGTAACTTTCCATTTTCAGTTTCCTCTAAAAACCCATTTCCTCACATTCCTAAAACACATGGATTTGTGTATTTCAAGGAACAATACAGCACCTTGCAGACCAAGTAGCTATTCTTATTGTTATTTATAACCCTAAATTGGGTCAGGCCAAAACAACATATCTTATTTGTATTCCCACAGCAACAAAGGAGCTGTTGGAGAGAGACTGCAGAAGAGGCTCCCGCACAACCAAGCGGAACAGCATCGCCAGCGTCCACGAGAACACAGAGCCGCTCTCTGAAAGGAGTGGCAAGTCTCTCCCAATTTATTTTGCAGTTATATTTTAATGAAGGAAGCTCAATTAAACATTTGTGAATTCACTCGATGCAGAAAGTTGACTAATTCTAATATGTGTGGGTGCTATTTCAAAAAGAAACTTAAAATGAACCATAACTCCTTGAGGCTTGTTTCTTTCTCATGCAGATTTAAAGGAAAGGTTCACAAGTAAGGTGGAAGGTAGGTACTGTACTTCATCCTTTGTACTGACAATCTTAGGTTGATTATGCTCGCAAATGTCTGTTTTCCACACGCCTTTTATTCTTCACTTAATAACCTAATTTACTTTGGCTTCAATTTGACTGTTTCACTTCAGTGGGCATTTTGAAAAGAGGTTATAAACAAGGGCTGTGTCTCTGTCTGAATTCTCTAACATAATTTCCTTCAAATCCACACAACATTATCGGTCTCTTCAGTTTTTCAATTGTGCCCTAATGAAAGAAATTCACTTTCAGACAATGTCTTTGTCATGAAAACGGTTTTCAATCAGAATATGCTTTATTCTTTTAATAAATACTGTGGCAAGATAGTCCTCTTTTTTAGCAGAGCTATCCTTGGAGAATGTGAGACATAAAACCAAAGCGTCTACAAAACCCTTGTTGATCACCTTTTCCCGTCTTAGTAATACCCAATTAACAAATCTTGATCCATTAAAAAAATGGAATTAGCTTGTGAAGCTGGCAGGTTTTATACTTAAGTTATATTTGATCAGCCCACAAGTCAACTTTCCAGCTATTTTACATATTCATTGATGATGAATGACATGGATGGTGGGTTAATGTCCACTCTAGACGTGAAGAAGAACGCTAGTGTCAACGGGAAGGGATCCATGGTCATCACCGGATGGGAGCTTATCAGGAGGCAGTTCCTGGCGCTTTTTATCAAGCGCTTCCACCACGCCCGAAGGAGCCGCAAGGGACTCATTGCCCAGGTAATGGCCTCCGTCTGTCATATTGATGAATTGAAGGGTTGTAGAAGGAGGGTTGCATGGGAGGATTAAGGTACGATCGTATGAAATACATGTTTCCTTTCGAAATCAGTTAATGACAAATGTGATAGAGTGAGCTCATTTGAGATCTTCAGGGAAACGTCATGCCATCCATCTTGATTTGCTCAATAGTTGTGGAATTTAAGTTTTGGGAGAAGCAATTCGACACTGTAGGGTAGTATATAGAAAAGGAAAGAGTAAAAAAGAGCAGAACCAAGAATATAATGATAATATCTGCACGTAGAATAATCATCATTACTCCCAAAGGTATAGTTGAGAGACGATAAAGGCTGGAGATGAGATGAGCAACGTGTTTATTGCTGTTGTGGAGGAGACTTCCTCTTTGGTTTTCATAAATCACTGTCTGTGAGCGCGTCGATAGCTGGAGCCAGACTTGTTTAATCTCAAGTCGGGTCAATTCACAAGGTTTCACCTTTGCATGTTGTCGCCATGCCTGGTGTTGGCAGGAAAGTCTTCGTACATTTGGGTGTCGAGTGAGTCTATGAAAGGCCTTTTTTTCGGCTTCAGTTAGAGTTCCTTTAGTTTCACCTGATCACTGTGATTGTCATCAGAGAGGCAAAGTGACACACATGATTTGTTCCCCTTCATTTCACTGTGTGCTAATCATGTGTTTTCGTTAGCTAAGTATTAAATGTGATCGCATAACAATTACAGAGATGACAGACTGCTTTTAGCCTATTAACTGCACGTCTATATAATTTTGCTCCTCATAAACATAATTTCAAAAGTCAAAACCAATAAACAGGCCTAATTTAAACAAGTCCAATCCAATTCTGGTAAGTAGCAATTTCCAAGGGACTTAAGTGATTTTTGTCCCCCCAAGATCTAAAAGATGTGTTCTGACTTAAATTGTATTGACACGCCACCCATCTAGATTCATAGAGTGTTTGTGAATATCTGGTAATGCCATCAGTTATGACAGCTGCCATGATGCAAAAATGATCATAACTGAAAAAGCTCACGCAACTCTCTCCTTTGTGCTGTTGTCTGTGTGTGTGTGTGTGTGTGTGTGTGGGTGGGTGGAGAGGGAGTAGGTGAGAGAGAGGGAGAGGGAGGGAGAGCAATGTTCACCTTTCTGAGGTATATGGGTTCTTCTTCTAATTTGCTGAAGCAACAATCCTCATTAGTCACTGTCAATCGTGGATGTCCTTCTCCAGTGGGCACGCGGAGCAGTGTAGCGGGATAAGTGTGTGAGTGTGGATGTACAAAGGTGCACATTATGTGCAAGGGCACGCCTCCTACCTCTCCCTCTTTATTCATTTGGCGAAAGGTTTTTCTTTCCCATCATGTCAACAGCTCCCATTGTCAGCAGATATGATTGTGTGGTGAGGTAATCTCTTTGAATACAAGCGGTTAGGGGGATATAAAAGAGATTATGGCATGTAACACAGAAGCAGTGATTTATGGGGATGAAAGTTGGGGACATTGGAGTGCTGGCAATGTCAGAGTCAGGGAGAAGCCGTTAGTGGGTGTGCTATGGTGGCTGAGTTGAAGGATTCTGGTGTTTGGAGCTCAAACTGCACCGACTACCAAGCGTTATCCAGCTGCAGCCACCTGGCTCGGAGGCTGCAGATGATTTTCGTTCTGTAATTCTGAATGTATGTTGTTTTTTTAATCTAATTATAGCTACACCAGGACACATTCAATTGTTTCTGTTTTATTTGTGTTTACGCTTAACAATACATTTAGACCAAGTATTTGTTGTGTTTTATCTGAACACAAAAGACCACATTAACACGTCCGTGAAAATATCCGAAGCTATTATGCGCTTGTAATGCAAGCTGCAGCATTGACTTCACAAATAAAATAGGACAGACATAACTGTTTGTCGAGGAAACCAACTAAATCTAATGAGCCGTTCGTTGGACTTTGCAGGAAATAAAAGACATCTTAATTGTGTTTGTGTGTTGATACCCAGTTTCCATATAATCCTTTAAATCCCCACTGAATTTAAAAATGTGCTAAATGCATACATTGTTCATCGGAGTGCTTCTGCTTGGTGAGCATAATAACCTGTCCCTTTCTTTCCCAGAGTTCTCTGAATGGCATAAATGCCAGCTGTCACCTGCAATTACTGTTGAAATAAAAAGAGAAAGAGCAACAAGAAAAAAAGAGTTCTTTCTTTTGCGGCCTGACGTTAAGCTTTTAACTCTCATTGCTCTCTCTTTATCTTTGTTCCGAGCACATTTCAATGGCCGTTGCTCCGTGAATTAAATTGCGGATTTTCAGCTGTAGCATCTTAAATTGGCTAGGCAAATTGCCGGACCTGCAATTAATCAAGTGACGCAAACCTCCCCAAGCTTGCATTTTTCCCCCTGACCTTTTGTCTGCTCGAACAAGGAAATGAAAAAAAGAATTACATGACTGCGAAACAAGGATTTGACGTGGGGGGGGGGGGGGAGGGGGGGTCAGGATAGGAAAAGCGTGGTAGCGTCTGGTGAAAGAAATCAAAATAAAACGTGCAAAAGACAAGAGAATGTTGAGAAACTAATTATATCGGAGTGGCCGGATGATGGTGGCAGTGTTGGAAGTGTTTAATCAAACTCATAAAGCATGCAGAAGAGCCCAAACAAGTGTCCGTCGAGCATATTAATGTGCACACATTATCACAGCGGCCCCGCGTTATTGTGGATTGCATCAGTCATTTGGCAGCACGTAATGACAGCGAGGACGCTCGGGCAGGGAGGTGATCAAATTGATCTTGCTATTGAATCTTGTGCTGATGTGCCTCCTGTGCACTGATAAACATCTGTATCACTCATGTTGACGTTTTTCTTTCTTTTAAGGGGGCCACCTTTATTAGTATCGCTGAGAATTATGTCTGTATGTTGTAATTACAAAGGTCTTACACATTAAAGTGAACTGTCATTTAAAATTACAGCCATGTTACCGTGCTGCTGCCCTGAACTTTAGCTCCATGATTATGTTTTATAAGTCAAATTATCCAATTTTTCTTGTGTTGCACTTTTTGTTTGTTGCTCATTTGGTATCGGTGTACACATGCAGCGGTTTGTAGATGACTCCTGTGAATGTGTTTGTTTTTGTGAAGTTTATTTGGTATTTCGTGATTTGCGCATCTATCACATTTTACTCCAGAGATCTTCAGATGTAGCAGGATACATGTATTAACTAGTCATTGGCATTGTTACCTTCCTCCTAGGTTGTCCTGCCTGCTGTCTTTGTGTGCCTGTCTCTGATCTTCTCGCTCATCATCCCACCGTTCTCTGAATATCCGAGTCTGGAGCTGCAACCCTGGATGTATGGTCTGCCTCAAACCACCTTTTTCAGGTAATAACTTTACGACATAGCTTAGAATGAGTTGTACGTTTTGTTTGTTATCGTTAATTATGGCATTTTTACCCAAATCAGCACTGGTTTGAATTTAGTTGTGAATGTTTTCAAGTTGAATATTGCCAAATGTTGTAATACACCAAATAATATAATTACCCAGAGGCAGTCCGATTTGTCAAGGGAAATACTTTTTCGAGAAAATGATGTTTAGTCTTATCAGAGGAAGAGAAGGGCGTGAGTAATTTTGGAGAAGGGCTGCTTAGTTATAGTAGTACGATTTGATAAACAAAACACTGTCAGAAACTTAAGCTTTGATGACAGGAAATCAAAGGAAAAAAATGTGACAGTGTCTGTCTGATCACCAGGGGATTTTTGCTCTACTGAGGTCATCAATCTGGACACCGTCCCCTCCTTGGTGGCAGCTGCTCCTCTGTCATTGAGAAGACACATACGTGGTGACAGGGCACGGCCTTGGTGGACTTCAACACCCACTGAATACAAACTTGAGTTATTGCAAAGTATAAAAGACACAAAAATAACGAATACATGGCTGTGCAGTAGTGTAAATGGCTTTGGTAGTAGAATCTACTACCCTTATACAGTATAGTGCATAATAAGGACCACCTAAGATATAATTTCAGATATTTCTTCACTGTCTTTTGATGATGAAATCTCTCCATATGCCCATTAGTAGGCTCAGAAGTGATGCACCAGTGGTGGACAAAGTTGAATCCTAATATGCATCAATCGTTGCAGCATCTGTCCCAACCATCAAACTGATCTTGACACCGTATTCATACTCTGTTCTTTTGACATGAAGCCGTCAGTGCTTATCCACCCTGCAGGTGTTTCATCTCCCCTGGCAGCACTTTGAAGATGTCAAGACACAATAAACTGTGACTATCTTCATGCTATTAGTTATTTTATGTTTTTATACACCGTTGTTTCCATTCAACATAGTGGTGTGTGTTTGTAATACTTTGTTGTGGCATGATACTGAATGCAAATCGACAAACACTTCTTGATCTTTACATGTATTTGGTTATAACCACGTAGTACCAGTGCACTACATTGATATCTGAGAGTTTTTTCGTTGGGCAACTCTGTAAAAGGTTCGATAAGTAGATGAAGATGAAGCTAGAATCTAGAGACAATCCACACCGTTTGTTTTTATGAAATGTCTAAAAGTAAAAGTTGCGGTTTTCTTTTAGTGTATTTTACTTTCGCCAAAAATGTAATAGAATCACTGTCAGTAGTGTGCCTTTTCATTGCGTTCGGCATTATATACATCATGCACACCAAGGATCCATTTTAGCTGAGAGTGACTGAAGATAAGGATTGATTAAGAAGTTGTAGCTCACTATTGTATGATGTACAACTGTGGCAACAATGTCCATTAGTTACGGTCTGTATTTTTTAGTTCTTGTTTTAGAAATCTGAATGTGATATCAGAATATGGACAGTAATATTTACACTGAATAATACTCGGTTTATTCTCCAAAGGGGTTATTCATATAGTGTAGCCTTAATTTGACTTTCTCTTGTCTCAGTTCATACTTCTTCTCATTAGTTCCACCATTTCTGTGTGTATGCACAAGTCTTCATTTTGAAACCGTCCAATAGTTTTATTATCTCAAATAACGTGGTAACCCAGCCATTGTTAATTGTGAAACAGATGGCTGCACATAATCCATTTTTACAATGGGGCTGCTTCAATTGCACTCACTGGTGGCCAAGGATATGACTGTGTGACCTTCATGGAGACGCCTCTGAATGAGAGCGTGAACGCTGTATTAATCCGAATGGCTGGCAGGACGGTGGCCACTGCTGGCAGAAGGCCATCACATGGTCTTCATGAAACACTGTGCTTTAACTCTCATGGTGCCTTTAAGATAAAGGACAGAATGTGTGTGGTTAGTAATGAGAATTAAAATGGAAATAGAAAAATAAGATTTTGATTAAGTGCGACATAGGATATAGATATGCACAGGACACTCAGATGATTATGAAAGGCTGAATGTTGAACAGGCTCATATTGGAACGTGCTTGCACACTCATGAGGGCAGAGCTGGACTCAAACCACAGAGAAACAGTGTGCATCACTGAACTGTCAACAGAGCTTGGCCCAAAGAAAGATGCTGGCAAACTGAAATATTTATCTCTCAGTCTTGATTGAGATTGCTCCATTCGCATGCTGCATTGCTGGAGAGTATGTACTTGAAATGCACCACAATGGATTCCCTGATGCAGGCCATTTCCTTTTAGGCCTTCTCCAACGTCAAGACACGTTTAAGATTAATGATCATCTGAACTCCTGTGCTCTGCCAATGTGGAAGACAGATGCCTTGTAAAATCTTAATTGTTTGTGAAGGGAAACAGATTATAAAACGTGTAAAATTCTAACCAATTGTGATTGGTGACAGATTAGAATACTTAGAAAACTAATGGTGACAATGCATTTTGGCCCAAGACTTATCACTGACTTCTTCTGGTAGGATATTTCCGGCCTCGTAATCTCAAATAATCCTAGCAATAGAGGTGTGTGTCAGAATATCTGACTTTTCTGTTAAAGATGCTTTTATTCTTCTCTTTTGGAAGTGAATGTGTGGTCTCGAACCAACAGAGAACCATAAAGATGTTTGGTTTGCGAATATCAATTATTTCGACGAAATAAAGGCTGCACCGATCATTCTGGAAAGAGATTCGGCTGTTTAAAATAAATTCCACGTCCATTGGACGGATAGAGCTGAAGCGATCACAGATCATCACCACCAAGACCACAATTAGTGTTTCCTTTTTTATCGTCTATTTGGGTAATTCCATTTTGAATCAGGCGAGATGTTGTCTTGCTCAAGCTCTCCTTCAACCAATCAACGCTACAGCATGTTTAATAAGCTACGTCAAGTGTCACTTCACATTTTAGCCTTTTAATTCCTGTTTTTACAATACCAGTTTCTAGTAAGGACAGTTCTACCACGGATGTACCAAAAGGTGTGTCTGCTTATGTCAGAGCATAATACCCAAATGAGACTTTGTGATTTGTTGTATTGACGTTGTGGCGGATTGACTGATGCTCTGGGATTTAGCTGTCATGGACCTGCCATGAGAGATACAGCTGAAAACCTTATTGCTCACTGAAATGTTTGACTTTGTATTTGTATTGATTATAACCCCCAATATTTACAGCAATGATGGGCCAGATAATGGGACGTTGGCCAAGGTGGTGGAAACCTTGGTGAACAAACCTGGCTTTGGCAGCCGCTGCATGGATGGAGACCCAATACCGTAAGTGTTGATACTCAAGAAGCCACAATAATATGCATATGCAGTAGCTGGTAGTAGTAAATGTTACTTGTAAAGGGTTCAGCTTTGCATGCTGTGTATGTGTGGCTACTGGTCACATAAGTGCAAACATAGAGGCATGCGTGTCGGAGCTTGTCTCTGCCTGCGTCAACAAATACTGCATAAATGGAACAAGCCTTAAAAAAGCCACGTAACCCCGAGCATTGGAAAGGTGTGCTCGGCCTGATATTTCTGAGAATCCATTTGATCAATAAATGATCTGCTTTTCACAAACTCTCCCCATCATCCTATTGAGAACAAGTTGAATGTTGAATACCTTTTATGAACCTAAAAAATAAAAATAAAATGTTAGTATTAGCTTGGACCCCACATAGTTCACACAAGCATGTGCATTTTACTCTGCTGAAGTTCTTCCAACACAAATGAATGTATTACTTGTGACTCATGTACAACTCCAATGGCATACAAGTGAATATAATGCCTTCACTACTCATAACATTGTTTTTTTTGTCATCCTTCACAAACGGGTGGTTAAGATTTTGAGAACATATTGTGTATGTTTCAGCATTTGCGGTTGTCATTATCACCATTTAACCACTCTCTTCATTGTTTGCCCTCAGGATGCTACCTTGTTCTTCCAGTGCCTCTGATTGGTTCACTCCATCCGTGGATCAGTCCGTCGCTGACATCTTCCTCAATGGGAACTGGAGCATGTCTAACCCCTCCCCCTCCTGTCAGTGCAGCACGCCTGAACGGACAATCATGTTTCCTGAATGTCCACCTGGAGCAGGAGGGCTCCCTCCACCTCAGGTAAGTCTCTTAATCCGGAGCGTGCACCATTTTGGTGCGGTAAATGGAGCCTCCATTATGTAATAGGGTCATGGTTTAGGTGCTCTGCAACAGCCTGTGTGTCTGAGGTTCCTTGAGCAAGACCTAAACCAGGGGAACTGCTCCTGGCTTCATGTGCACCCTGTACTCTGTATGTGTGTCACAGGAGCATATACTGCAGCGAGAGATTGGTGTGAAAAAAAATCAATCAATGACACAACAGTACAATAAAAAATGCTTATCAAGGAAGCTTTTGGCTTGCTGTCCTGAAAGTCCCAGTCAGCATCATTTTGATTTGAAAATGTAAAGGTACTTACTAACAAGGAATTTGCATTGCATAGCAAAATGTAAATCAGCCTTTTGTGCTGCCTCCCTTTCCTGAGCTAGCGTGCATGCATGAAAGCAGGGCCAAAATGTATTTCACTGCAAATACCCTGAACTGGACATTGCCAGGGATTCATCCTGTTCACAAAACCTGCTAAAAATTCAGTTAGGATATATCCATAGTTTGTCATGTCCAGGTATTTTCCCACCGGTCATGCCTGTTAGTGCATTGTATTGCACGCAGTGCCAGTATGGACTCTGCTCACATCATGATTTCTGGGAGGTTTGCGTGACTCAACCTCCAGAAGTCGATACCAATCTTTGATATTACTTGAACAATATATAAATATGTTACATGGTTTGATTGAAAGAGACTTAGAGCCTAGATCGATGCAGACCCTGCATCCCTGCCTACTAGCCTCTATCTGCTGCCTGAACCAATCACATTACAGAGAGAAAGAAGAAGCGAGATTAGCTCATTTAGACCTAAATGGTTTGCACTGTTGTCTCCTAATGATAATGAGAAGTATAAGCTTGAGAGAGAATGTAAGGAGGACCCGCCACCTTCAACCAAAGTCATTTTAATACAAATGGCTACGTCTGCATATTTAGGCATTACGGCTTCATGTGCCTGCCTTTTAAGGATTTTTATTTCAAAGTCTACTTCCTAACCCCACCTAAATGTGGCAATATTTTCTTCGTCTTGGAGACAGTTAAGCATTTCTTTTGTCATCTTTTCCCCCCGACGAAGAAAGGAAAGCAGCAGGGGAGTTCTGGTATCTGATTAGAGCTTTGATTCTCTGCCAGAAACCAATTGGGCTCGACCCACCGGGCCGGCCTGTAATTTCTCAAAATTCCCTCTGGGCTTGGATGAAGCACATAACAGTTTTGGGGCTGTGCTATGCATTTGGTTAGATACGTTTCCATTCAAATTACAGTTTTATTTTTTTATTAACTTATAGAAACTGCAGCTGTGGTTCAGGCTTCGGTCGGCTTTGACAAAATCTGTGCAGGTTCACGGTCAGGCCGGATTTTGGTCTGATACCTGAGATCTGGCTGCAAAACATAATTACGTTTATAAGATAGCAAAGTCACAATTGTGCATTTCCACCTTTCATTGTAATACAATTAGATAGATAGATATAGATAGAGATAAATATATAGATATGTAGGTATAGATAGATAGATATAGTCAGTTGCATGCATGAGCATTGGCAGTCCTGTGATAATGTGCAGCCGTGGTGCACTTTGGATAGCTTGTTGTTCACCAGACAAACTGTTTTAAAATCTTAACAGATCATCATGTTTCAATAACGTCTCAGCAAATTATTTTTAAGTGCTTTTAATCAACGCTCATTTGAAATAAGGCAAAGACTGACAGAGGCTGGTCTTGGACTGCCCCTTTGTAATTAGTGTGCATGTGACGCATGGAACATGTGGGCCTCGGTTCAGTATCATCGGATTGCAGATGTGGGAATGTGTGGTATATAATCCTGTGTGTGTAGTCAGGCGTAAACAATGGAATAGACACGTTGATAGTGTTATGTTAAAGTGTTATGTCTGCACACTTTAATCAGGTTCATTAAAAAAATCATTGGATCCTCATCATATCAAACCCTTTTCAAAGAGGTTGATTTTCTGCCGTTCTCCCGACATTTAATGTGCGGTATAAGTAGCTTGTTCTTGTGTTTTGTAAAATGCCGATTCACAAAAGAACTTGATGTGTATTCTTCAACTTTTAATGGATATTATGGGTGATAATTCCAGAAGAATTTCCACTTCAGAGAATTAAACATAATTACAGTGTTGACCTTTATTTTGAGGAACATATAAATGCCTGCTGTCTGATGATGGTTTCCTCTACAGCTTGCAATTATCATCATAAGCACTTTGTATAATAATGAAGTTGAACACTTATCTTTCGATTGCACATCGAGAGCAGACAACATTATCAACGCGTTCCACTCGAACTTTGCCTCAGTATAAGTTAATTTGCTTAGCACAACTGCATTTCTTACACAGTAATAAACTATAGAATAGATGCTCTTTTTGTCACTGTTGAGCTACTCGAGAAACAACATGATACAGTAAAGCCAGTCCAAATATTTGCATCTGTTTTTATTTGCACACTTGAATACACACATCCACTTAACTGGAGGAGCAGTGGAAAATATGTTATGTTAGTTTATAAGTCTGAACCACATTTTCAAGTGACATTAATAAAAATGTGTAAAAAATATATATATTTATATATTTCACTTTGCAAGCGATACTATTTTAGTTTCTTATTACTTACTTTAATTAAACATAATAATTACAATTTAAATTCAGTAACATGGCCTAAATAATTTCGTGGTAATATAGTTATATTTATAGATTTAAAATAGCATTATATCGAATAAATGTGCCACTCAATGAAAAATCCACTTTGTCAGGGGTCTAACGACCCAATGGACAGTTACAAAGTTATGCCTCACTGGATGAAATAGCCTTACACGTTTTTAATTGTCAGCTCTTTTGTGCATTATATAAGTTTTAAACGTCAATGTAAGTGTCATTTGCAAAGTAAAGTTGCGAAGTAGAGAGCCTTCATGTCTCAGTTACTAAGGGAAGTGAGAGTGTGTTTAAAACAGAAGAAGATTGCCCTGTTAGAAAACACTTATTCACATAGAGATACATATACAATAATAATAATTGTCATGGAATTTCCGCCCAAATATAAGAACAAAGACAAGGCAGGACAAGAAATGACACAGTTTGAAACCGCTGCACTCACCTGCCACTCCCTCCCACTCCTTATACCTCCTCTACACAATATCCCACACTATGTAATGTGCCGCTTCACACTCTCCACAGATCTGTAATGGCTCGTTGAACTTGTATGAGTCTTGCTGTGTGCTCCTTCCTGTGACAAGGCCATCGAGGGCCACTTTAAAGGAGCAACTGTCCAGGTATCATGTTATAGGATGATTGTTGAGACAGCCAAACAAGAGATGTGCCCTTTGTGTAACCTTTCTCTTTTCCCTGACGTTTTTGTTCCTAGCTCATGACAGCACTGTCAAGGAAACCCCATTTGTTGAGGCGCTACTTGTATCTTTGTATCATTCTTTATCGTGCGAGGCCATCAAGGTCTTTTTTTTTCTAACTCTCTATTTTATGTTGCTCTATTCCTTCTTACCACCTGCTTCTCCCATTTTAAACAACCTCACTCATTCATTCTTTCATTTAAGTGTTCCTCAGCCTGAATCAATTTCTGTTATTCTACGTGTTTTCACTACTTTGCTGGATTTCTGCTTTATAGTGTCATTTTATACGTAGCTGGCATTTTTAGTACACTTAGCCTCAATAAAAAATACAATTTACAAAGGTCTACATCGTGTTACATTCTCTTGCATTATTTATCTCTTATTCACAACATCCAATCCAGATCCTGTAAAAGAATATTAAATGGACTCTCATTTGTGCATGATAACAACCTTGAGGACATTGAGTCATAATGATGCAATAAGATTATTGCCGGTCAACTCCCGCTGTGTGAGAAGAAATGTAAACGAAGAAAAAGAAGCTTCTACGAGAAAAGAGAATATAGCAGAAGGCAAGTGAGAAGCGGAAAGCATTTTGTATGCAATCCACATACTTTCACATTTCACATTTATCTGTTCATTACCTTCTTTTTGCAGAATAAAACACTTTATTTATGTGGCAGGGGTCAGTCTTTGTAACACGGTAAGCCAGCAAGCTCTGCAGACTGTTATTTCGTTATCTAAAATATTGAAAAATTTACACCACTGGGGTGTGTGAGTTAATATGGCAGAAACATACGGTGTGATTATGAGGAGAAATGGTTGCTCGTGGTTACTTGTTTTTCCCATCGTTAGTGAAAAGACCCCAATGCATTGCTCTGATTCAGTGTGTATCTGTATATAGACCATAACCCTCCGCACTTCTCCCATTTTCGTTGCCTCCCTGCTGTTAACGGCAATCCACCAGCGGGCCGTAACCCACAGTTTACAGTTTGAAATGAAGTGTAAGGTCATGGGATAGAAACGTTAGTGTGGCTGTCATGCTCAGATATACAGTATGAACTCTGGAAGAATATAATTTTTGCGGTGTGTTGCTTGTGAGGTAGGATACATATTTTTACAGATATGGATATATGGTCGTGACAGGATGCTTGATATCAATATGCATTGAGTTTATTTAACGTGAGTGGGAACATATGCTTTGCTTACCTACTGTGACCCGTCACATTGGGGCCATGAATTCAATACACATCCAAGGGAGAGACCACCCACAGAAGCCGAGTACATTGGGAGGATGTATTCCTTTTGACCTGAAAGCTTCCCCTGATGAATAAATCATGACAAAGTGTAACAGCATCGCACTTTACTTTTCTTTCTTTAACAAAAAATCTCATCTTGCCCATTCTCCGAATATATGCCCTTGAGAAACTGGAGTGAAAACACGAACACTTCACCACAGGAGGGATTTTGGAATCATTGTTTCCATGGAAATGGCAGGCAACAGTAAGCCCATTATCAATTCTGAGGTATTGAATCACGTTCAATGGTGGTATGTAACCTCCATAGATGAATATGCCATCATGTGTGCAGAGGAATTGATAAATACGCCACGTTCAAAGAATTACGATTCATGTATTTATCATTCGGAGAATGGACTAACTAGAGCTTGTTTACAAATGACTCTCCTCGGTCTCATCAGTCAGTGAATTGAAGCCGGCCATTGGCTCACGGTCGGTGTGGGAAAAAAGAGATGCTCTGCATAGGAAATACAAGCACCATTATCTACTATAGCGTGTCAATTTGAGGGGGTAGAACAACCTTGTTAACGGGAAATAAGTCTTTACACCCCGACTAGTTGTTGTACCTTCAGAAAAGAAAGGGATGATTGTACAATGCAGCATCATTAGTGTTCATTTACAATGTAACATCCTTAGAGCAGACATATTTTTGCCAGTTAACGTCATAATTTATTCACTGAAACCATAACAAGCCTGTAAAAAAGCCTGTAGTATTTAGTATTTTTTGTATTTTAGTATTAGTATTTAGTATTTAGTATTTTTTTGTATTTTAGTATTAGCATTTAGTATTTAGTATTTGTTTGTATTTTAGTATTAGTATTTAGTATTTAGTAATTTAGTATTAGTATTTTGTATTTTGTATTTTAGTAGTAGTATTAGTATTTTGTATTTTGTATTTTTTTGTATTTTAGTATTAGTATTTATTATTTAGTATTTTTTTGTAATTTAGTATTAGTATTTAGTATTTTGTATTTTAGTAGTAGTATTAGTGTTTAGTATTGTGTTTTTTATTTGTATCTTTTACTTTTATTAATGCTCTAATGTACATCCACTGCTGTGATCCTGAAATTTCCCCACTGTGGGACTAATAAATGAATATCTTATCTTATCTTATCTTAAACATTAATTCTGATAGCGTTTTTTTCTCTCCAACAACAGTTGTTGGCGAAGACCAAATCCAACTAACCGCAGATCAGTTCCAAGGCCCGCCAGCCAATACCTCAACCCGGCGAACACAACAGGCTGACACATCCTTTCTCTGCCGGGCCCTGTTGATTTGTCACTTTCACTTTCAACACCCGCAGATCCATTTTAGTGTAAAAGTGCCTGTCCAGAGCCACCCTCTCTCAGCGGAAGGCAAGAGATGCGCACACAAAAGCAGAAAGGTCATTGAATTGTGAGGTGAGGCACATGGTGGACGAGGCGGTGCTTTTCCCTTTGTTATCGCTAAACGGAACAGAAAGGCTCCGGAGGAAAATCTGTCATCGGGTGCGGATGTGTGCAACTCAATCTCTCATGATCTGGGACAGAATAGCCAGAGCGGCTTTTTGCTGTGGTTAATAGCTGTGTGTTGCTACCTGGCGACTGCTTCCCACACTACTCCAGCTATTATCGAACACTATTGTTTTTAAACGGTCACACATAATTAAATGCAGCTCCTGTAGTACACACACTTTCACAGAGGGCCACCGGTCACGTTCACTACAAACACATCATGTTTAATAAGTTAAATATCACTAAAACTTCACACTGGCATACATCTATTTGCTTTGCAGGGTAAAATCCTAGCGCCAACTTAACGTAACGTGTTAATTATAGAAGATTCAGCTTTCCCGACATTGCCTTTTTTTTTTTATTGTGCGCTGCAAGATTAAATTTGAATGTTACCTTCGAGGTACAGCGCGACGTAAACAATGCCAAGATTGATATGAACACAGCACGGCCCCTTATCTCGCCAGTGCTCCAGTATGCCAGCTCGTTCAACAGATTTGATTACCTCTTCGTTTACATTTCCCTCACCCCTGTTTGCTTCCCGAGCCATCACGCCACGACTGTGTGGTGGAGAACTGATGTCACGTACGGCATGCCAAGCACACTGAGGCTGTTCCCAGGCAATGAACAAGAGGTAGAGGCCCGGCCACTGTGCAATCACCTTGTGTTCCCATTCCAGTGTTTTTGATGAGGATATGGACCACGACCAACGTAATTAAACCCACACTGACTGTATACTCTTGTAGAACTCAATGCACACACAGTGGAGTGTAAAAACTCTTCTTTTTGTGGTTGTGTTTGTTCCTGTGGCTTTTTGAAAAGAGAAGCATGTTTGTTCAGAGATAAGCCAAGGCGGATGTGCCGTTCCTTCTCCTTATCTCTGATTCATAAGCCAGATGGGTCCTCTTCTTCCTCTGCTTTCTCTTCCTGTTTGTTCTTTTGCTTATGATTTCAGCTCACCTCCTCTTCCTCTTTCCTCCTCTTCTCCAATGTGTGACTTACGTTTCTCTCCCCGATGCTCTGCTTTCTCATGTCTCCTATTTGTTTTCAACCTGGATTCTAAACTCTCTTTACTCGTCTCCTCCTCCTCGATTTACTCCGGCATATTCTCATCTCCTCTTTTTGCTTTAATGCTGCTTCAATAGCCCTTGGCACTGCCATGCCATGTGTCGACTAGATGCTGCATGTGATAAAGAATTGGTCCCTGCACAAACACAAGACACGGCACACTGTGTGTACCCAAAGCATGCACATCAAGCTGTTTGTACAGAAGGATAGATAACCAGCATAACTAGGGGGTGTTGCTGGTAAATTGCCTTGCAGTCGGGGGTCTCGATTCTTTTATCAAGGATCAGGTTGCTAATAAGCATTGCGTTACCTCTCTAAATAAGCAAGGCTAAAGCAGCTTGGTGTCAGCAGGAGTGTGCGTGCACTGGGAAATATCCGTCCACGCATCGTAGAGTGCGTTCAGGGTGGTGAGTCGCATCCTCCCTTAATTGGATGTTAGAATGTACCCATTTATCCGCAGAAGCTCATCTAATTAAGGGTGCTTTGACATTAGACACAGCATTGGCTGGGGGGTCTAGATTTGAGCCAGGCCTCCCATAGCCAGGCATAATGGACTATTATGATAAGGGGTATACTGTATGTTCCATATACTACCGATAGATATCACCTGCAAAATGTTCTGTAAAGTTTTGTTGATTTTACATTACCGGGAGAGTTTTCATGGGTGGCTGAGCAGTTGAGAGCGGCTGAGTCTCTCTGCGGTGAGCCTCTCTACTGCCACAGTTAAGAAAACGATTCAGATCCTTCAAGAAGTGAAAGAAAAAGACATGTAGTCATTATCTTCAGATTAGCTTTGCAAACAAAAGTTTTTAAACAATTTTCTGCATTTTGAAATTACAGCAGCTCTAAGCAATATCTTGTGATACCTTTGGAGGATTTGACTGTAAGATGTGAAAGGCGTCACACTACGGAGGAATTTGGCATCCGTGAAGATTCTTCGGTTTGAAAGTCGGCAACTGCGATGTTTTGATTCACGTTTTCAGCAGAAGAAAGCTTATATATCCATTTGAGATATAAACGTAATCCGGTTATAATATGTCCGTTATGTGTTTACTTTAACCAGCTGGACGGTTGAACCTAATATATTTTTACATTTAAACTTCTTTCTTTTTGTTTTTCTCTCTTTCTAACAGAGGATCCAGAACACCACAGACACATTGTTGGATCTCACTGGACGGAACATGACGGACTTCTTGGTCAAGACTTTTGCACAGTCGGGTAAAAAAAGGTAAGACAAATTATTGTGAAAGTTGTAAATATCAACTTTTCTGAAGAATTTGTATTTAGTCTCGTTGTCCGTCCCCATATGTGAATGTTCCATTTCTGTGACCATCATATACTTGGACTCAAGGATCGATTGATTTGACTTGGGTGGTCAAAGGTCAAAGGTCAAAGGCACTTTGACCTAATGTTTTTTTGGCAAAACGCCAGAATTTGTATGTTAATTATGAAAACATATGGTTTTGGACGGACGTGGATGTAAACTGCAACAAACAACCTGAAGCGGTAACTCTTGTTTGAATAAATTCAAGGTTTAGAATAAATCATTGCAGTGCATTCACCGATTTTATTCGTGACTTCAGGCATTTGGGTTGCTGTTATTTTTCTTATCACAAAGAGAGCCAAAATACCACATGGTCATTTCTGGTAATCTCCATATTTCCACTGTAATATTGGCTTTTCATGGATGTCTGTGTATGTGTGTATGTGTGTGTGTAGCTATACAAAGCAAGTGTAAAACAACCATGAGTGTGTGTATCCTTGACATTACTCACGTGCCCTTACCTCCACCTGAACCTCCCTCTCTTTCTGCTTTTTGCCGCCACTCCAGGTACGGAGGCATCTCTGTCGGAGGCGTCAACTCCCAAGTCCGTATGAGCGAGGCCGCAGTGGAAGCTTCATTCAGGGATCTAAAAAAACTATTACGCTCCTCTCAGGTATGTCAGGAATATTGGCATTCGCAAGGCAAACTCGTTGATGCCAAATCATTATTTGAGTAGTCTATTTGTTCATCTGCAACGCTAAAACTCTGAATAGCAACACCTCCCTCAACCATTGTGCTGATCTATAAATGTGTTGTTTATAAATTCTCTGAAACCCCCAAAAAAAGTGAATCCTTCAAAAACAAACATCATCATTTCGTTGTATGTTTTTCAATTTTAATTGAGATTCCTCAGCCATGTCGGTGGAATCTGGCCTTGTGGGTTAGCCGTTCTGTTACATTGTAAGTCTTTCTCCAACACTGAATCTGACTAGTTTAGTGCCTGAGAAGTGCTTCAGAAATAGATGTGATCCTTTCCAATCTGCAGCTTGCCAGTTGCTCCTAATTGGAGCACGGCGTTCTTTGTTCAGTTGGCTTTGTATCCCGGGCACAGGTGATGTTATTTGTTGGGGACTTTTGGACCCCGCTGTATTCTTGAATAATTGACGGGAAAAAAGAGTGAAAGCAAAGAGGAGAAGAGGGCTATATTTTTCAAATCCATTCTGTCGAGTGTCCATGGCAACAGGCTCTGATTGTGTGTGCATTGCCTTGAATAAAGCAAGGAATCTTGCTCTTTATTGCACAAGAACACACGCACACACAATCCTGCAAACCTTTCTGCTCTTGTATTTTTTTTAAGCGTTGATCTACTTTTACCACCTTAAATTCAATTAATTTCATTACATTCATGCACTTTTACTTTGGCACCGTGTTCGGTGAACTACACGCCGACGCACTTGTCCCCACCTTGTATCTCTCTTTTGCATACACACAGTCTCTCATTAACATTTCAGATTTCTGGACCCTCAAACTACTCTGCGATCAGCACATTGCTTTGCCCTCCGGCGTCTCCGCTCTCATCCCTACACAGACTCCCTTTTCTGTCTCTTGGATCGCGATGCTAATGTGACTTTAATTTGTGCAGCAGCGATGATGTAACCCTACTGGCCGAGCATTAACCGTCCCAGCTCTGCATTCCGCGTTATTAAAGTGCTTCACTGTCCTTGGGAAATGTCTGGCTCTCTTCGGCTCGACATCGGGAAGTAGCGTGTTTCTGCACTCTGTGCATGCTGGGAAGCGAGAGCTGAATGTTCAGTCGAATTGCATTTCCTGTGCAGAAAGAAGGTTTGTTGTTGCAAGAAGTGAAGGGAACGGTAAGAACAAGAAAGCCTGTGTGCTAGAAATTGTTCAATTAGGCCCAAAAATGTGTGTTATGTAGATGCTTATATTGTCACTACTGTTCCCGGTAACCTTTTTTTCCCCAGATAGAGTTTTCAGAGGAATAAGCCTCTCAATTAACAAAAGTTCTCCTTCCTGACAAACTTCCAGTACACCCACACACCCACCCACACACACACACACACAAACATATTACCACTAGGTCCCATGAGGACCATGTGACCAGTCAGTCACCGGGAGCACTTGATCACTGAACTGTGCTGGCCACTTTGGAATAGAAGCCAAGGAAGTCGCCACACACACGAGTGGCTTTATTGCTGTGTCGTTAGCCGTGGCGTGGAGCAGGACCGCTGGACAAACCAGCCTTGTCATTGTCCTTGAGCGGGGAGGAGCTTGTCGAGGATTAAACCCGGGCAGCTGCCGGCCCACTTCTCATCTCGTTTCAGCATCCGCTAATCCTCAGTAATGACGCTGACCGTTGCTTCTTGGTAATACATACATATATGTATATATATATATATATATATATATATATATATATATATATATGCATATATGCATTGCAGGCAAGGGTAGAATACTTGTTCGGTGCCTGGTGGAGGAATAGTTTACGTCTTGGAGCAGAATTGATGTTATTTGACACAAATACTTCTTTTGATGGAGGCTCTTTTTGCTGGGGGTGGGTGGGGGTGGGGGGGGAGGTTACTCAGCTTTTATGCGGTGTCATGGAAAGTGATGAAGAGTTTATGCTACCTTACAGAAAGCATACTAGATTTATGGCAGGGCAAAAATAAAAAAAAAGGATCTGAATACACTTGAAATGTTGTAAAGTGTCTCAGGATGTCTCAGGATGTCTGAGAGTGTCAGGATGTCAGTTCGGATCGGCTGAGTGAAGGATTGCCGGGTAGAATAAATGGAAACACAACTGGTATGAGGTCCTTGTCCTGGGGACTGGGATATCTTTTGTGTTTATTCTTTTCCACTCTCACTCAGAGGGGACAAGAACTTGCACCTGGGCACACTCCTGCATTCTTGGGATGTCTTGCTTGATATTTCTCCTCCCATTTCGTCTACCCCCGACCTCGCTCCCCAGATGTCACCGACACTTTTCCTCCAGCGACCACTACTTTCCATGCCACATCCACTCCCGCCCCCATAGGGCAGGGTCCAACAGGTGGTTCATTTGCATTTATATCACATGAGTAATGTGCTCAGTGCTCTTACGGGGGGGCTGAACAGCATGGTATCAACATGACACTTTGGAAATCGCCTGTCATCTCAAGACCTCTTCCCAAGGCTCATTCCACATGGAACACCAGTGGAGTACATTTCTCCCAAGTCGGAGGAAAAATAAGTGTCTCAGCACATAAGTGCTCCCGGGAAGTCTTAATTTGTGTCCCCCTCTGCCTCGTGCTTTGCATTTCAAAGAGCAGTGGGTGTTTTTTCAAGTGTATCAAATTAAGACTTCAACTAAATTGTGTTGTTGTTGTTGTTGTTGTTGTTTTCCCCATCTAGGATAATTTGACTGACCAGATCCTCCAGAAGTCTGAGACGCTGCTGAAGAAACTGGGAACCAGGGACAACCTGAAGGTAGTAATTGCACTGCGCCCGTTTGCTCTACTGTTTGAGATTATGATGAGATTAAAGTTTAATGATCTCTGAGGTGAAATAATTCCGCTGCAGTTCAGATTCATAGGGAGGAACACTGGTGATTATGAGAAACGGGATGTATTCAGAGACTGTCAAGGTGCATACCCACATAAAACTTGTCTACTCATCTTTCTACTCATGCAATTTACTTAATTATAAATTATAATGCAGACATAATAAAAAAATCATAAGGTGGCGGGTTATAATGACACCTTGGCTCACGAGTAGATTACCGTATAGGTTGGATACGGCATGATGGTTCAGTCTACTAATACAAATACTGTGTCCTTAATCTTTGTACAGATAAGGAAAGGGTGTGCAACGACTGAACGTGCATTCTCAAATCTTAGGATACGGTGCACTTTGACTATATCAGTTGTGGAAAAAGTATGATTAGAGACAGATTTGGGGTCGGTTCAGTCTGCCCATGCTAGTTGTACCTGTGAACCGGACTGTAGGCCGATTTCACTGCTGTTTCTGACACATCTGCAACTACACATTTTTGTCATGGCAGGTGTACTGCTGAGAAACTAAGAAAGAGCAGCGTCAAGTGTGAGGTTCTGTATCTGAGCGCTTCTCCAGAAACGCCACAGGCCAGGCAATCAGCCCGTTGTGAATAGGCATGTTTTCAACCGGCACTACACTCATATCTGGGTAAAAGTAAGCAAAATAGACAAAGAATAAGAAGTACTTAGTGGAAAGGTGGCCCATGTGACTGATAAGTTATTATATATGAAACTATTAGATTGCTAATACTGCTGCATCAGTGTGTAAATTGGTTGAGATGAAGCTAGGTTTAAATATGATGCAGTTGTAGGTTCACAACGTTAAGGATCACAAGCAAAGTCTGCCCACCAACACCAAATATACTCTCCAAAGTATTTGATTTCATCCTCATCAATTAAGCAATCCTAAAAATGCCATATTGAAATAACACAATTGGGTCTGATTGGGTGAGTTGGCCCCGTAAAACATGCAGTGCTGATCAATCTGCAGCCTCTGAAAAGTGCCACATCTATAGAGTTCCATTCCAGAATGTCCGGGTTCCGTTCAGGAGTGTCAGAGTTCCATTCTGGAATTCCATAATTCTGCATGGAATGTCGGGGAAAATAATAAACACGGTGGTCAATGTGTGTGTCTGAGATACAACGAGAACAGTGAGAGACAAAACGGCAAGTGTGTGTGTGTGCGTGTGTGTGTGTGTGTGTGTGTGTGTGTGTGTGTGTGTGTGTGTGTGTGTGTGTGTGTGTGTGTGTGTGTGTGTGTGTGTGTGTGTGTGTGTGTGCGTTCACATCTGTTGGTGTCCTCCATTTCCTCCTCTGTGATGCAGTGTTATGTTAGTCAGACACGCAACCACCATCCACTCTTAATTAGCAGTGCACTATCAGCGGGGAGTCCTCTCACTCCCACTCTCTCTCATCCATTCTTTCTCTTCTCAACCCCGGCACCCACAGAGTCAGAGAATCACTTACATACAGAAGTGTGCAACATTTTTGATTCCCTGCCTCTGCAGTCCGTGTTGGGATTTGCCGTTCATTGCAGGGCTTTTATCTTCTGTTGAATAGAGAAGGAATGTTTGTCAGCCCAATTGCTTATTCTCATAGATCAGTTCGTTGCCCCGACCTAAACTTTGAGTGATTATTTGACCCCCTCGCTCCGCACAGTGCGTTTTTTGCGCTAAGTGGACACAAATCAATTTGTATCATTTACTCTCTATCATTACGAGACAACAAATATATGGGTCAATTCACCGTAGCCCATCAGTAACGCAACACTGTACTGGACGTGTCACCATTGCACAAGAAGCTGGGTGTATCTTAAAATGGAAATGTGTTCTCCATGACTTCATCTGGGAATGAGGGGATTCTACATTTACAGGCGTGCAAGTGGTACAGAGGTCTTATAAGCCCTATCAAAAAGCTGATTGTTCCCAACTGGCTTTACAACTAGCACACAGATGATGTGCAACTATTCTTTTATAAGTGTCTGGGTTACTTTTCTGGCTAGTCAGATATCCAACAAAGCAAACAAAATAAAGCCAAGACTTTTAATAAACTGAGATGACTTAAAAGGTGACTCTGAGGTGCAAAACAATTAGACAACGTGGGTCGAGTCCAAAGGTCTTGGTTACCTTTTTGATGAACACATCAATCTCTAAAAATAAATGTCTCCATAACTTGCATGATAAATCTGTCTCCATTATATGTCCACGGTCAAATGAATCGATGTTGGATGTAGTTTGTTCCTGTTGGAGACATCCAAAGCAAGCGGAAAGCCCCCCCGATGCATGCTGTTCTCGGTTCTGATGCGTGTCTCTACCCCTCCAGGTGTGGTTCTACAACGAGGCATGGCACGGCATGGCGTCCTTCCTGAGCGTGGCAAACAACGCCATCCTGAGGGGATTTCTGCCGGCGGGACAGGATCCCAGCCAGTACGGCATCTCTGTGTCCAATCACCCCCTCAACCTCACCAAGGAGCAGCTCTCCTTTGTAGCCATGTGAGTCATCTGACCTGTGATGAAGAGAAGATGCTGCTGTGCTTTCGCTTTGTGTGGAGCCCAGGCGCAACTTGAACATTCTGTTAGTTATTAATACATCACATTGCATGTGCCTCGTAGTGGTGAGAGAGAAACAGGGTAGGAAGGAACAAGGCCGCTTAAAAATATGGGATTTCACTTGCATTCATCTGGATAACATGTGCTCGGGATCTAATTGTATTCAATGAAATGTTATATGCTGTCTACAGTATATGCTGCATTTATTTCCAGAAATTGCAGCCTCTTTTTCCTAAATTCAATATTTACCGCTGCTACGCACTATTCTTTCTCTTAGAAGACCGAGTTTTTGATTTTCTAACAATACATCAGGAGATGCAGAGGAGAGAGACGGCTGGTGGCTGGGGAGCTGAGTGCGATAAAGCGCAGCGAGAGGGACAGAGCAACGGAGTGGGAGAAAAGTGGCGACAGCATAGACAAAGGGAGAATACAATAGAAAGACGGATGGATAGATGAGGGATTTGTATGAGCCCTTTATGAGGATATGCCCTTTTTCTGCTTCATCCCAGGGCTTGCAGTAGAGCAGCTCCCCATGGGAGGCAGAGATTAATAGCGTGCTAAATCACAACATATGGATCTAACAGTTCTCTGCGTGCTGTGTACTGTTTTGTGATTGTGACCAGTTCCTTTGAGCTGGTGTCTATTCCCTTAACAGTATCTGCTGTTGATATTATGCATTTGGTCTGTTCAGAGATTTCGATCGAGACTTTCAAAGGAAATTGGAATACGCCACTCTGCAGCCAAATGCTGCTACCAATCAACACGTAGCAGCAGTTTTATTCCGTAGTCTGCCGCCGCTCCAGGCCCATCCTCAGGTATTTATGTAGCGGTCAGGTGCAGACGACAGCGCTGAGTTACAGAGGGAGACTGTGGCATAGTTAAGAGATAATTACGATGGCCTGCCTGCCTCTGATTCAGGATGAGCCTCTTTCCCTCTCTCTCTTTCTCTCTCTCTCTCTCTCTCTCTCTCTCTTGAGTGTGAGGATTACAATCTATGCACTATGATTTCCGGATAGGCTTGGACACTACTTCACTGTTGAATGAGTGAACAGGTTGCAGACGAGAGTGGGGAAAGTGGCAGAGACTTCCTGATGACTTGATCACGTCGTAATTGAGATGTTTTAAGCTCCACTTCAGTGGATGAAATGACAATGTGAGAAAAGATAGAACCATAAAGGACTTGTTTTTAGAGTTACCCCTTTTAAGGTTTGCGTTTTGTTGTATCTGATTGTTAGCAGTAGCTTTATCTGTAAAAAAAAAAAGATCCCTTTGAAGAAAGTCTTCAACGTTTACATCTTTTATAGAAGTGAAGAACAAAGCAAAGCTCCTGTTCACACCATGGTAGAAAATGATGAGTAACTTTGAGGGAAAATCTTTTTTTTTAATGATTTCATATTTCAATTTCACACCAACCTAAATGTCATCATATATATATACTTGCTTAGGTCTCTGTGCTTCATCGACGTTGGTGCAATTCTCTATAATTTTAAGAAATGTCAGGTTTTGGCAACATTTCATTACGGAGATACACAGTATGTATATATCACTTCTTAATTGCTTGGGAATATCAATTTGGCAACTGACAAAAGCTTCTTCTCCTCCACTCCGGTTGAATTTGATGTGTAATTTGGTTACACACAAATTAATATTGTTTCTGATTCCCGCATGCTATCTGCAAAAAATATCTCATTTTAAAAACCTACATGGTTGAGGATCCAAATTAATTATAATATGCTTCTATCAAAATGTAGATGGATCTCTCTGCTATCCACAGAACATATATTATATATATATACAGAACTATATAATACAAATGACAACCCAAATGTTGTGCCAAGAGCTTGAGATTTGATAATTAGCTCATGCTTTCAGCCCCCCTACACTTTAACATTGAAGATGAGCCCTGCAGCCCTTGTCATTAAAAAAACCTAAAGGAACACAATAGATCCTGTAAAGCTGTAGTCCCGCTGCTCATCTTTCTTGCTCTCCCATTATTAGTTAATTAGCAGATTGCTTGTCCTCTTCTTCACAGCAATTAGCCAGCTTCAAGCATTTAGGGTTAGATCATTCACAGCGTCGTGCCCCTCATTACCAAACCACCCAACCAGAGCACATGGCCTTTTGAAACCTGTTGAAATGTGGACCGCCACCCACTGCGGTAGACCTTTTTTATATTTATATTTTTTTATTGTATCTCGTTGCCGATGATAAATACAGCCACGGTGCCAAACAGTGTAACTTATTTAATATGTTAATTACACAGCAGGAAATTGCCGAAGAGATTATGGCGGGCCAAAGGTGAGGATGACGGTGGGGGTTTAAAGAATACACCCCAGTGTTATCCGATGCTAATTGAGCAGACCCCATGGAGGACATTCTCAAAGCTAGGACGACATAAATGAAGAAACAGTGAAATGAAGGTCACCGTCTTGGAGGTGAAAGGGAGAATTTGTTCCAAACATAAAAGAAGGAGACTGGTGAAGACTTAAATAATCTGCTCCTACATTCTCTGAGATATGATTAAAAGGTGAACTTATTGTTTCAGATGGTTAATGAGCGTTAAAAGCTTTTTATTCTATACAAACAGCATTCTCAGGGCTCTCCATGTGTGTAGTGCTTATGTCTAATGAAGCCATTAATACTGACACACACCTGAAACATTAGTTTTACAGCTCATTTCTGTAGGTAAAGGAACATGTATTTAAGTAATACTGTAATGTGTTTTTTGCATTACAGGAAATGAGCCAAATGCTACTTCAGTGTCATCTATTTTTTTTTTTTAGAAATAAGAAAATCAAGAAATTAGTTTGTTTTTATTCCAAAGTATTGTGTGTTCCCTTTGTCCTGAGCACAGTATGGTTACATGTTCCATTGTTCTCAGCTACACCAGTATTTTTGTTCTATTTGCAAAAAGAGTTGAATGTTGGTTAATGCTTTGGGATACACTGATAATTAATGCCCCACTGTGATTGAAAACGAAGTGAACCAGTCTGCGCTAAAAAAATGATAGTTAAGAAAGCATAGAAACCATTATCCATGCCTTCATAATTAGTAGATTAGATTACTGCAATTACTTGCACTCTGGCATCAGCTCATCTAAAACTCTGCTGCGAGGATTTTGACGTCTAGGAAACATGAACACATTAATCTGCAATCGCTGCTTCATCACACTGGCTACCACTGGCTAATTGATATCAAGATATTATTGATTATGTACAAAGCCCTGAGAGGTATCTATCAGATAACACGTCCCTTCCCCAAGGCTAGATTCATACATAGAGACTTTGGCTTTCTCTATCTCTTCTTTTAAATAACTAGTACCATCTCTATTTTTAGGCTTATAGCTGCTGCTTTTAGTTAACTTAGTTCATTTTTTCATGTGTTTTATTTATATTGTAAATAATTATGTAACAGTGTTTTTTGAGAGGTGTATTACAATTAACACAATTGTTTTTATCACTTGGATTGAAAGCATGAGACCATTTAAATATGATTTCAGTTGAGTTAGATCCTGTAATTGCTAAAGATATTTAAAATGTACTTGAGAGTAGCCTGAGGTAACGACGTACTAGCGTGTGTAAACACAGTGGAAACAATATAATCATCCAAATCAACTGTGCTGTGAATTAAATAATTCCCATATTCATTACCTTGTTTGATCACATCAAAAAGAATATTTTAGGAGCCGAAACACATCCTGCACGTCAGAGTCTTCACAGAAATAAAATGTTTTGTTACGAGTTTTATTGTCTGTGTCCTGTGCGCACTAAAAGCTCTCCACTCAACTTCCTGTTTGCTGTTCTCCATTCAATCACAGGGCCACAACCTCTACTGACGTGGTGGTGTCCATCTGCGTTATCTTTGCCATGTCCTTCATCCCTGCCAGCTTTGTCCTCTTCCTCATCCAAGAGAGGGTGAACAAAGCCAAACATCTGCAATTTGTCAGTGGAGTAAACCCATCTATCTATTGGTTGGCCAATTTTGCCTGGGACATGGTACGTATCCGCTTGTTTCAGGCTGCTTTATCACCTTTTAATTGAACATAACTTGAGGTGCAACCTTTGGCATTGACATTGTGTTACGTGTTTCATTACATGTGGGTCAAAACTACAAGATATGCATGATAATGCAACTCATGCAAACTCAATTTACCCTTTTTTGTTACTTTCTACTGCGCTATCCAGCAGATTTGTATCCATTTAAAGAAAAACAACAACAAATACCCATTCACTGTAATTGATAATGTAGCTTTGACACCGGTGGCTTCTGGGAAAAAGCTTCCTCTGAGCAACAGTTATTGGCCGAGGCGTAATTATTGATGCCGGCTACCCCGCTGGTTCCATTCAACAGGCGTACTGACTGTTTCCCTGAGGCATAATAGGAGTAAACATTTTATCAGGTACCTTTGGTAAAGCAAGGCACCAGGACGCTCATCATTATGGTGTATAAATGTTGTGTGAGTGGAAAACAAATGCACCGAAGAGCCGGTCTAAAGAGTTTAGCCCGAAGCTATCGGTTTTAATACACACTCTATCATAGGGTGATATTAAAGGGACTCCAGGTTTCAGGTTTTAAACCTCTGTATTGTAAATAAATATGTATTTTTATAACTTGAAACATTCTATTTATTTGATCTATACTGCGTAGTTTACTCCGCTACCTGTGGGAAACAGTACATTAGTTTTTAAAGAGCTCCTCAGCTATTGGAATATTACACTTACAATTACGAGCTCTTGTTTGAGCCTTCTTTGAATATATAATTAATATAAGTCTCTTAGTTGAAAAGAATTTCAAAATCATTGGGGACACTTGCTTTTAAAGAAGATAATTGGATGGGTTTATAATTCAGGTCATTAATTTGAAAAATTAAAGGGGTATATATTTTAGTGCTAATGATATTACTTAATAATTACATGTCCTTTCTTTCCGTGTGGAAAAAAAACGAGGGGATAATGTTAATGAATGGACATGTTTTTCATGCTGTCACTTGTCACTTGTTTTCCGGCAGTGTAACTACATCATCCCATGCTTGATTGTGATCATCATCTTCCTCTGCTTCCAACAAGAAGCCTACGTTTCACCTGCTAACCTGCCTGCTTTGGTTCTGCTGCTTATTCTGTATGGGTAAGTCGATTATAAACTCAATACTTTCAATATCACCTTAAATTTCCTTTCAGTCAGCGAATAAGTTTGTTAATTATTATTAGGTTAAAGTTTTGGTGGTTGGGTTCTCCCTTTTTTGGACATTTGAATCACGTATGCTTCCTTTTTTCTACACTCTTCAACAATATTAGGTACTGTATAATGTACTATGCATCCACTAGTTTGAGCACTTTATATAAATTAATGTGACACTACACTTTGTATATTTAATTAAATAATAAAATGCAGATGAGAAGAAATTATCATGCTTTAAGAGGCATTAGGGAAATTAAATTGTCTAAGTATTTCATCTAGACTTTGGAGATATTGAGCCGCTCCCATGAGATGTAGGGGTAACTGCTACTATGTTATATAGCAGGAAAAATATGCAACATTCATTAAAGCTGATTTATACACATCAGGTACAGTGTCATGTGGTGGTTATTGCGTCATTGTATTTTGGAGTGAAAACTAATGAAAATCAATACGTTAACAAGGTGTTAGATGTAGAGCAGCTAACATGACAAGCCATGTCATGAATCACACGGTAATGATACGGTCGCATGATGTCTAAAAAGTAGCAAAGGGATTTGGAGACTGACCTTTACATTCAGTCAGCGGAGAGATAAAACATTATTTAACAGGTACGGTCCTGTGGTCAATTCCATTTTGTATTCCAGCCTACACACCCATGATCACACTAAATTCATTCATAAAATGTTATTTGAAATATTGAGCTGGTGTTTAACTACTTTAGGGATTCCTTAGAGAAGATCCCCACTTCTACTACATCTAATATTGATATTGAACTACTGCAGGCCAGGTGTGGGTGTTTTTTATTGATCAGCAGTGTTTTATGAGTCACTTACTGAACATGCAAATGACCAGAAGAGGCTGGTTGGTGATGTACAATTCACCTGGTAATCTGCGTTTATGAATTATAAGTCCTGCTAACATGGCATTGGCCACTGTTGTCACCTTGTGTTTTGTAAAAATATTAGAATTTTGAATTCCTCTATACAGTAGTATTACTAAATCCTGTCAGAGGATCCTTGTTGGCCCTCTCCGTCTGTTTATGTGACAGCGTCTTGTTTCCTTTAGGTGGGCCATCACCCCCATGATGTACCCCGCCTCCTTCTTCTTCAGCGTGCCCAGCACAGCCTACGTGGTGTTGACGTGCATCAACCTCTTCATCGGTATTAACGGCAGCATCGCAACCTTTGTGCTGGAGCTCTTTGATGATGACGTGAGTAGCTGCCACACACGAGCACGCATACGCACATACACGTACACTGGAATGGACAATATGTGCACTATTTTAAAATGGTGGAAGCCACACTTCCTGTGAAACAGCAGGCACAGACACCCAGGCTCCCATAGTTGCATAAACAATATATTTAGGGGATATAGCAGTGGATGGTTAATTGACACTTGAATCATGGATAAATACTCTGCCGGTTCCACACACATGTGGGTGAAGTTTGTACCCCACCTGCTATAACTTTTAATTTATTTCTTTTATCCTCTCAAGGATTTTTCAAAGGAGTTACTCTCCCTATTCTCTTTAATGTTTAATCGTTTGGTGAGAATTGGTCTTTGGAGAACTTTCCTCATCCATTTTTCAGCAAGTATTCATTTTAACTGCAAGCTGCTTCGGTCTCAGGGGAATCAAAAGACAAAGACACCAAAAAAAGACCTGCATAAGTAATGGAGAGCTTAGGAAGAGAAAGAAACAAGGATGTTGACTGTCAGTCACTTTTTCTTTACAATAGATTTTAAATATATATTTATATATATAAACGGTGAAATTAGTCTATTCTGATTCTACAATTTGTGTCACAGCCAGAGCCCTCAGTGTGCATCACAGGTTGTTATGATTTAGAAAATTATCCTCTTTTTTCTCTCTGTCTTTTTATTTTGGTCTCTGAACTAAATGCGACTAATTCGATTTGGAGACTTAATTGTTATTTGCGTGATTAGCAGACATCACCTACTTCAGGATAATTTTTTCCCAACTTTGTATATTTAGCCTGGTGCTGATCCGTCATTGCTTGTCACTAAACACAATGTCGCTTCGCTCTCTGACAAGCTGCTTATCCGTCTGATGCTCCATGGGAACGTCTCCCACCGCTCCGATCCCACACTTCAGACTGAGCATAACGGTGTCTGGAAGACTTTGCCTCTGCACACCGTCCCCTCCGACACGCCTGCCTCTAACTCGATGTTTCCTCCGGCGCCACTCCGGCGCCGCTCGTCTATGGCACGCTTCCTAACGAGTCGGCCTCATTTGCATTGGGATTTCATTATCACAAACATCCATTATCAATTTGTATTGTTCATCTGACAAGTCTTGTCTGTCATTGTCTGTCATTGTTTTCCATTGTGTTGTCTCTGCATCCACTTTATTTATTGATAAGACTTTAGAGGAGCATATTACTCATATGGGGTGCCATTGGTAATAATTTAATGGAGATTATGTTGCCCACCGGCAGTGTGAAGGGATAGATTTATTGTGCTCGATTCTTGTCCAAGGCTTGAGGGAAAGTGTTTGACGGGGACAGAGGTCTGTGGTAATTCTGCTAATCTGACTTGATTTCACTGGCGATAAGAGAGCCTGATGGGTCGACATCAATCAACAAATGCTCCAACTCTCCAAGTGTCCATGTTGAGCGTGGATCTCTTTCGGGAAAAGACTCTTCACGAGAAAATTTCACAGTATGACAGCGTGCCCAAGTTTGGCAGAAAGGACAGATCCGACATCTGACGGATCAACCAAGTCTTCCCCTCTTGCGATTTCTACTGTTTTGCTTTGTCTGATCATTTTCAGACTACTCAGCGGTGGCATTAGTTAAACAATGTCACTCAAAAACGAAGCCACAGGCCTCAATCTGTTCTCTGTTCTCAAGCACAGGGTGAATCTAGATCCCTTTTGGGCATAGCACTATTTTTCCAAGAGCTGCAGTATTACGGATTCGATGCCCCAATTTTGTCTCGAGACCAATGGGAGATGTTTTGCCCCTCAGGACTGTCCATATCCCTGTGGATTGCATCAATCCCAGCCTGCCTTGTAGGCTTGAAGCAGTCAATACCTCCACCACGTGCCACTCATAGATAACAATAGGCACAGATAGAGTTGCCTGGACAAACATAAAGATAGGAGCAGGTACTATCAACCTCCTGTCGTGTAATTGTGTGGTGTCCATTATCCTTTGTTGTGTTTAAAATAGGCATTATAATGGGTCCTTTTATATAGCATTACAGAAGCAATACTGCTGACAAAGTGTAGTTAAATCTCCACCTCATTTTAAAAACACAAAGTATAGTCTCACAAGAAAAGCAATACATTAGCTAGATGTACATACATTCTTGAACTTGGTAATTCATAGCGCTATAGCTTTGAAAAACATGAATATCGTCCGCAGAAAATATCCAACTAGATTATTCAAGCTGTATATTGTGTCAGACTGCTCTGCTTGTAATGCCCAGCATTATGAATGAAGCCGTGCTGTGGGAATAAGCACATGTAGCGATATGGGTCAGACGCATTCCACGCCGACTGTACCACCTTTAAAACTATTTCGGAATGATTCATCGGCATACAGCACAAAAAGTAGGAATAAAGATTGTCTGGCATTTCATCATCCCCAACCACGAGCCTCTCAGATCTTCTTGATGAACACCCAGTGAATGAAGATGTATTACTTCATGTACTCATCTCAAATTAGCTCTGGTTTTCTTCACATTCATCAGCCAGACAGATGCGCCGCATTCAGCCAAGGTCGTAGCTGTTGGTTTATTCAACTTTCTTTATCTCAGTGTAACGTAATGTTTAGAACAGAGGTGTATTCAACAAATCCCAAGACGTGTGTGAATTTGAACATTTACATAGAGAGATATAAATATCTTTGACATTAAATGTTTGCAAATCTTAGGGAAAGATTGTGTTAATGCATTTTAATCTATACATGCCTCTGCTAAATTGAATTGCCGATGTAAAAATTATTTTAGTTTCCATGTTTAAATATAAATCTGGTGAAAATATTGATATTAAAAGGACAAATACATATTAACAGTATCAAACTCAACATAAAAAAACTGGTTAAAAATACATCCTTAAGAGTTATCTGTTTATTGGATTTTCTAGACAATGTGCCTGAACGTACCTCAACTCCAATTAGTATAAGCTATTAAAATAGTTAGACATAAAATATGTCACCCTTTTGCATTATTGGCATCATCTGAAACATATTGCCAGCCGAGGCAGAGTGTGGCTGGTATTTGCTTTACCTTGTGAGTCTTTGTGCGAGTCGTCATACGTTTGACATGTGTTCATTTATCTGTCAGATATTGTGTTAGATGCAGACACTAAACTGTTCCGGTGTGTAGTAGTTTGGAGCAAAATGAAAGGCGACTTTGAAGATGGGTGTGGTCCGAGCGAAAGTGCTTGGAAGTACAGCAGGTCCGATTTGGCTTTGCAGCTCGTGTGATCCCGTCACAATCTGGTCTCTAGTTCCGACTGTTAGGAATACTTGTGATGAGGTTTTTTGAACAAGCCTTATTTTACTCGCTATGAATGGCAATTGCATTTGTTTGTACCCTTTCGTCTTGAAGGAAACGGTTTAACTAAGACAAAAGCAGTGATGCATTATTGTTGAAGACATTGGCGGACATCTGAAGGTTTTATTTGACACCATGATCAATGTAGCTGTTCAAGTTTGATTCCTTTTTTTCTTTTTGACACGGAAGCCCTTGTAAGATGTTTTATGAAGAGTTAGATTAGAAGATCAAGACCTTCTTATGTCTGCCTGGTGTATAATATAATATATAACTATGGACATATGAAGTCGCATCAAGACCTAACCTGGCTCTCTCCAAGGGTGACAAAATCCACCCACAGGCGATTCACAAAAATGACAATTAGCCATTTCACGGCCTGCCTGTTTCTTGGCAGGAACCAGTTGCCAGGCAACCTGTGGAAACTCCTGAAAGTTACTACCACAAGATATAATATGATAAATAGTGAACTTAAGACGTGCTGGTTGATGGATTGTATTACCTTTGGACAGAGCCAGGCTAGTTCTCCTTTTGCTAAGCAAAGCTAACGAGCTGCTGGCTACGATATTCAACATCTCAATCACTCTTTGCAAGAAAGCAAATAATCATACCTCCCAAAATGTTGAAATATTTGACCAAAAAGACAGAGATCCAATAAAGTTACTATTCGATACAAAATATCATGTACTCATCACCGATTGAAATCTTACTAAGTGAAACTCATAAATCACAGAGCAGGTACACCCATGAATATATCTTGCGAAAAACAATTGCCGTCATCTGGAAATCTTGCACACAGCCTAAACAAAATGCACAGCCACCAGAAATGATGAATTCATGTGTTTCCTCCATGGACGCAAGAGCTTTGAAGACAATGCTGCAATGAAGCGGTAGACCATGCATAATGCATGAAGTTGCTTTTGTGCTTTCGAACGTGCCAAACGTAGTCATATTTAGTCTTCCCTCTCTCATACCTTACTTCCTCCCTGCCTCACTGCACTTCCTCCTTATTTGAGCCAGTTTCTTACAGCCCATTCTATTGTGTGTTCATTACATAAATGATTTCCTCTCTGCTTTATTCTGGCCGTTTGAAATGCAGTCTCAGGAAGGAGGAAAGTGAGTAAAGGACGAAACAATGTTTAGGACAAAGACAAGTTGTAGGGGAAATGCCCTGTCAAGATAAGACTAGCATTTTATGTATGCCTTGTGAAACAGTGAATCCGTATGCTTTGTGGTTGTGTGTATCTATCTCTTTGTTCTTGCATACACTATCAGAATAAAGAACAGAGGCAGACACAGAGTTTATGCCGGTGTTTTCACAGTTTAGGTCTTTTGCCAGCTGTGTCTTGCTGGTCTCAGGGTGCTCCTTCTACCCTTTGTGAGGATTTTAAGGATGAACATCTGCTTACCTGAGCACAACTTCATCAATTTGTGTTTACACATTCTGTCCGTGTGCTACCTCACAGATCACACAGTATGTTCCCTAATGTCTGCTGAATCCCGACATCAAGAAGGTAGATGAACTTAGATGCTCCGTGCTTCCTCGGCGGAGCCATTCAGAACCTCGCAGCACAGCGGCTCGCAGCGTGCAGGATGTTTGTTAATGATCTGCTCTCCTATCCGGGCAATTCGCACTATCCTCCAAAGCTCTCGCGCCACCGGCCCTGCTGATTCACAGTCGGGGCTTAAATATTCAAAGTGTTTACTTGCCATTCATTCTCATCTTGTTTGTGTGATTTTGTGCTTTTTTCCTCAACAGAATGTCTCCCGCATCAATGACATTGTGAAAAATGTGCTGCTCATATTCCCACATTTCTGTCTGGGCAGAGGACTTATTGACATGGCCAAGAACCAGGCGATGGCCACCCTCTTCAGCAGTTTTGGTAAGAAGCCATGACAGCATCACTGGTCTTCATCATCAGCATGTTGGTAGCGTAACTATTTGAGACGTATTACAGATCCACAAACCTCCTGCAGAGCTCTATTCCACCCGACATTTGTTCTATTCGCACAGCAGACACAGGAACCGGGTTTGTAGAGGCGCAGGCAGGGTTGAGGAGGCCATCAAGAGGCGAAGAGGCACATGAAAGAGGAAGAGGAGTCTTATCTGTAGAGAGATGGAGCAGGAAATAGTGGCTTGAGGAATCATTTGAGACGGTGGCGGGGAGCAGGATGAGAAAGCAATCACAAGCTAAACGGGCTAGTGTGGAGAACTGCTATTTACCAGAGAATGAGACTGCAAACACTTTCGTTTTACTTGTCTACTTACTCTGCCCCCTCGGGCTCAAGGGTTGTAGAATCTGAGAGAGGGATGAAAGACAGAGAGAAGAATTTAAAATGATCAGAGTGGATGGCTGTCACCGGTTTACTTGAGCGTTAATTAGACCAAAAAAGCAAAAAGGGCCTCAACATGAAAAGAACTGGATATCATTGATTTCAGCACATGGCATACGTGACAGCACTTTTTTTACATTTTATTTTAAAGTGGCATTTTAAACTGCTGGCTTTCAGCAATGAATACGTCTCAAAAACACTTCAAAGTGCTGACAAATTCCTACTCTCCTCCTAACTTTTGACAAAGACATATTTGGCTGTCCATGAAAGAAAACCCACATTTGATAATTATTTTTTTTAAAGACATTTAAAACATACTGAGCTTGTAGATAAGGGCTGAATATTAACATAAATTGACACTGAGCAATACAGCATTTCATTACTTCCCATTTGCAGTGTGGCTTTGTTTGCCACCATATTTCTTATTTTTTTTCCTTTAAAAAAAAAACTTTTCAGGGGAAGACCGTTTCCAAGACCCACTCAGCTGGGACATGGTGGGAAAGAACCTTTGTGCGATGTCCATCCAGGGAGTTGTCATGTTTGCCACCACAATCCTCATCCAGTATAAGTTTTTCTGCAGACCAAGGTAAAAGAAGCTGACAACATTTGTTATTTAAGAATAGATTTAGTCCAAAACTGGCCAAAGAAAGTTCCTTACACTCATATTTCTGACATGTTAATTTTTTCAGTACATTTCCATCTGGTTACGTCAGATAAAACATAACACTGTTCTCTCCCATTTTAATTAGTTATATACTTCATTGTGATTTCATATAACTGTGAATCCGTTTGGAAAGTACTACGATTTTGTTTCCTTTTTTGTGTGTTTAGTTATTTCAATAGCCAAGTTGCCATGGAAGCTAATACCTGTTTGTTGCATTGAGTTTACACTTTGACCGAGATCATTTGTCATAGTTCATTTGAATTAATCTCTGACCTTTTTCTGCCAGACTGATTTCAGGAAAATCCTCATCTTCAGAGGAAGAGGATATTGATGTTGCTCAGGAACGCAAACGCGTGTATGATGGCAAAGCCCAGGAAGACCTTCTGAGGGTCTGCGACCTCACCAAGGTATTGTGTCGTGCATATTTGAGTTATTGCTAACGTATTAGACTAATTGTAGTGCGAATTTCCAACTTTGTTATTCAGTAATTTATTGAATTCTTTTTTTCATCGATTGCTTTATTTTGATTCGTCTTCACATTTTGTATTATTATTATAATTTTTTTGTATGTTTAAGTTAAACCCAGAGATCCTCAGAACGCGTATTCCCTCTAGCCATCAGTATCGTAAACTCTGTCCTTTGAGTTCTATACATCCAGGACATCATTTTGCCCTTTGTGAATTTTTAGTACCAGAACATTAAACTGCCAACCTATGCAAGTACATCCTTTGTATCATTTTTATTATTAATCGCTTGCTTTAATTGTACTTGTTCTAATTATTCTTCTTAACAACAAATACTCGCCAGTGCAGTGTGCTACTTTGGTTTTCACTACGAAGAATGAAGAAATTAAGAAAGAAGAAAAACAAACCACACGGTGTGTGTTTTCCCCCTGTAATTAACACCGTTTAAAAGCCCGTAATCCACTTTATCTGTGCATGTGGGTGGGAGGAGTTTTTATTCTTGCACCTGCATAATTCAGTTTGCAAGCCAAATGAGAAAGACAGATTGCCGCCGTGCAGCTGTGGACATTTCCTCAACATCACGAGTGGGCTTCAGAACTAACCTAAGATTGCCTTTTTAAGGTTGTAAAGGTCTGCACTGCTGTACAGCTTTCGGCCGTCCCACATTGCGGCAGGTGAAGTCGAGCATGCCGCGATGGTGCATGCCGTAACACAGCTGAGATTAACGCTTCATCCATCGGCAGATGTTTCCTCGCTGTGGGCGGCGTGGCAGCAGGAAGTGTCACTGCAGCAGCCTGCTTTGCAGCTCCGCTGCCGACAGCTGCACCATCTTCTCGCTTCTCCCCACCCTTCTTCGCTCCTCGACTCCCTCGGTCTTCACAGTCTAACTATACTTAATCTTTCACTCATTGCTCACGGACACAGACGTGCTCCACACTCCCGAGGGTAATTACCTAACAAGCGCTGGGTAAATCACTTGGATTGGGTAATGTCTGATGAATCATTTCGCTGGGTGCAATGATCTTTTAGCAGCAAAAACTTTTTCATATTCTGCAAACTTTTGAAAATGCTCAAATCTCTACTCTACGTTCAGCTTAAAATGGTGGCACCATGTTAGGTTGGATTCTGCTTGTCTGCTGTTGACAGGCAGCCAGTGTTCACATGCTCTTTCATTTGTTTAAATATTTTCCTGAGATGAGACCCAGTGGCCCGTCGTCACACAAAACAGCAGCGCAGTTCCTGCAGTGCCCCCATTGACGCCCACCACAGCTGTGCTCCATCCATTGGGGATGGAGATAACAAATTGATCAATGAGCGCATGGCTTCGGTGGCCATGGTCCACAGGCTGAGCCCTGTCATTAATCTGAGCATGCCTCTGAAGCGATCGACAGCCTATCAATCATGTGTCACATGCCTGCTCCTCCCCTTCCTTTTACTGCCGCTCCGAACCGGAGCATTTTGCAACAAACCCCACCTGCTAGCCTCCACTTAGCTGCCGCATTAGCGTCGGCACTGTAATCGATGGAGGCTGTAATGGAAGTATGTCCGTCTGTGAGCGTTTTCCAGGCCCAGTGCTGTCGCTTTAACCTTCCAGTCACTCACTAAGTTGACAGAGGGAAGTTTTACAGAAGCTTGTGACAGCTGTTTGAGTTTAGGAGACTAAAGAGTGATGAGCTGCACCTTGGAATACTTCAAGTATGCCCATGTTATTATATTTGTTATGAGCCGTGTTTCATATGGTGACATAAAGGTTGCCTTTGTGGGCATATCTATCTCTCTATCTCTCTCTCGGTATATATCGAGAGAGATATGATCTGTTAAAAACAGTATTTACAGCCTGGTTTTTGACGGGATACTGGTCTTTTTTTTGTGTACTTGTAAGTATTTGAATGACATCATTTTCAGAAATAACATTTTTCTAATAATATGATGTTCCTTTTACTTTGATTTGCGATGGTTACTTTCTCACACTGAGAAAAGAAGGGTTAGAAAAAATTATTGGAAGTGATGGTTCAAATAACAATAAGTGGAAAAAATGTAAACTTATTTTTGGGAGGGAAAAAAAAACAGAAATATCACTTTGTTTTGTATAAAGAAATATATGACATCATAAACATTTGTACAGTTGCATGTGATAAATGGCATCCGGTTTAATTTCAGTAATAAAAGATGCAACGTGACAGGTGCTGTTGGTCGGGCTGTGCCTTGGAGGGTCCTTTATGAATATAGCACTGGCGATGTCATTCTTTACTACCGGAGCTGTAGCATTTGGCATTTGAAGCTTGTGATTTTCTAGCCTAAATCTATATTTCAGGTTTGCACACCTGCCGCCATCACGTTCCCCCAACTATCTCATGTGATTAGACGTCAGCCGGCTCATCATGACAGCTGCTGTGGCGCTCGAGTCAGAGGGGAATTATCCTTTAATTGCCTTCCTCCATACATGTATATGGTGCTTTGATGTGGCTTTAGCACTGCAAACTGTCACTAAAAAGTAGTATGCGTAATCCAGGTTGATAAGTACTGAGTCCAGCTGCCAGATGGCACTGAGAGAATTGAGGATCTATGCAATTCCTGCTTGTACTTAATGCGGTTGATGTGCCAGCTGTGTAATAAATGTAATGTCATTGTTTGTCAGGTTTGAAGTTGCAGTTCTAAATTTATATTTTTGCCCGGGAGCATTCTGAATGTCTCCGGGGATGGCTGTTTTTTCTCTCCTCTTTCTTTAATGGTGGATACTATTTTGTCTGCAGATTCTATACAGGAAATGCAGCCTTCATACTTAGACATGTATGTTGTCACTTTCTCTCTTTACCGCCCTCTGTTTAAACCCGTGACGCTCACATACGGGCTTGTAAACAACACATAGCGCTCCTCGAAAAACAGCCAGCAGTAGTTACTCTTTCTTCATAACCCAAAGAGGAGCGGTGCTGTCCTTGATTTAGAATTGTTAATGTCTCGACTGTCTTGTCTTTTTGTTTTGGGGTAAGACAACGCTGCTTTCAAAACGAGTCAAACCCTAACATGATGGTAGTCTTGGATGTGGAGAAATACTTCATGACCGAATATCTAATTGTGTTGAATGTTCGATTGCTGAATTTCTTTTAAGCTTGATATAAATACACCCCAAAAAAAGAAGAATCCTGGCCGCTTCAAGTGGGAGTTACTTTACCTCTTCTGGTAGGACTTTTATATGATGCAGACTAGAATGCAAATATGCATGAATGAGGCTGGTCAGCGGGGGAGGATGTGGATGCAGCATTGAAGGATGTGGTACAACATCAATCCCCCTGTGGTTTCAGGGCCGTTTCATGGTCGTAGCGGGATGCTGACGAACAATCAGGATGAGAAGGTTCAGTTATTTTCCCCTGAGAGACGGGACTCTGCATCCGATGTGGCCTTTTCTTTTTCTTTTCATGTTTCCTCTTTCGCAATGTTTGGAGTTTTAGGGATGGCGTTGTTCATCCACCGAACCGTCCTCCCGTTTTGTTAATATCGTCACACTCTTATCACAGGCCTTTCCAGCTGCAACAGGCACCTGTTTAAGTTTAACATCACATCCTTACACTGTCCATGGTTTGGCTATAGACTTTGTCCATTTGACAATTTTTCCAATAGATTTCATAAAGTACTTTTTCAGATTAAGGACAACATGATTTTTCACCAAAGTCATCTCTGTATATTGACAGCCCGAAATGCAGCTGCAGTCAAGCTGGTGTCCATACATAGGATATTGGGAGACTTGTGAGTGTGCTGAAGGTTATTGAGGCTGCTGAAGTGGTACTCAAAGTGGAGACAGATTTCCTCATGAATACTGTCATGCGGTCACAAATACTAATGCCTAGGTCCTCCTCTTCTCCTCCCTCGTGGAAGTGTCTGACTTTTTACTATCTTTCCCATCTGGATGGCTCTAAATGTGGCAAATTATCCTTTCTTGATCATTTATTTTCCTCCACTTTCTCTGTCTCTCTCTCTCTTCTGCTTTTCCCACCTGCTCCTTCCATCTCTGCTCTTCCCTGCTGCTCTGGGTTATCGCTCCATATTTCCTTTGGCTATCCCCTCTGTTGTCTTCCTCACAGTCTGCTCCCCACCCATTCCTTCCCCCTGCCTTCCCTTTCTCTGGCTCGCCGGTTGATTCATTTTATTGTCGGCTCCCTGCAGGTATACTCTCGGAAGAGCGCCCCTGCTGTGGACGGGCTATGTGTGGGAGTACCTGCCGCAGAGGTGAGCCAAATGCTGCCGAATCACACATGCACCTCTTCAAGCCGAGATTCGGTTTGATTCTGTCTGTGTTCTTCATTTTCTGTTGCCCGTGAATATAACATTTGGATAGAAAATTGACAAAAGTATACATATTCGAGTAAAATTGTATATTAATGGTAATGTTTACAAAATATTGACACACAAGAGCAGGAAGCAATAAGAAGATTTATTCTGTCTGCGCTTTCATTCGCCTTTTTTCAGTTATTTCTTGAAGATTTAAATTGTTGTTTGGCTCGTCTTGTTTTTACTGAGTCGAATCGAAAATATCTTCCAAATGCTGCTCAGAGAAGGCGTTAGGAGAAACATTAATCTCCTTGTCGGGCTTGTTTTCTGCCATTGTATTACTGCCAAGCATGTGTGTGCTAAAAATTCACACAAGCAGGCTAGTGGAAGAGCATTGCCAGAGCAACGCAGTCTGTCAAGCGAAGGAATGAGGACCCAGTGCGGTTTAGTTCAGAGCACTGCCAAATTAGCAGATATACCCATCCACGCACACTTATGGTATCACACACACACACACACACACATACACACACACACACACACACACACACACACACACACTGTACCGCTGGAAGCTTCATTTAAACATAATCTCAAATGCTGACAGGCAGTCGTGCTCGATGGGCTTTCCGGTGGCATCAATCCTCCCGGCTACTGTTTACTCAAAGCCCAATGTAAATGCCAGTGGAATATTGTGATTCGCGGGGCTCGGCTGATCACACACTGCATTTCCATGCATTATTTACATCAAGCTTAGTCCTCGACTATGCATTCACAGGCACAGGTCACAAACAAGCAGGGATCAATGAATGACAGGAATCAAATATTTATGCCGGAGACAGAGCACCTAAGGCGGGTCGCATGACCACGGGGCTGCGTAAAGACGACTTCCTGCCCAGTGTCCTCCAGAGGGAGGTACAAATCAGCAGCATCAGAGAGAGATAAATAGAGAGAGAGTTTTTTTTTCTACAGTATTAATTCCTGTGAGCCTGCTGTGTTGATTTAGTGTCTGTTGTTGTTTATGTACAGACATCGGGACATCAATTTGTTGTTTTTGCCAAACCCCGAGCCAGTGGTGCATACTCTGTACATTGTAGGTTCAATTATTCTGTATGTTGTGGGCCAATATTTGCAGAATATAGATACACTTCATTAAAGGTGTTAATGGGTGGTGTTTATTCGAACAAAAACTCATCTGCATGCAGAGTATTTGAAATGTCATCCGGCACCATCGTCTGCCGTCTGTATCCACAACACGCCGTGTGAAGCCTCCTCTTCCTTGTTTCCGGCAGTGTTTCGGCTTGCTGGGAATCAACGGGGCTGGGAAAACCACCACCTTCAAGATGCTGACGGGAGACATCCCAGTCTCCAGTGGAGAGGCCTTCCTAAATGGATACAGGTGAGGCGCTAACTCCCACTAGCGCACCGAGTTACTCATCATAATTAGCCACCCAAGATGGCTGCTCACATGGGGATGGAGCGGAGGAGTTTTTTTTTCTTTCACAGCTTCTCTTGCTCCGCTTTCTATTTCCCCCTCACACTGTTTTTTTTTCTCTCTCTGTAGTTTTGATATATTTTAGAGATTCTGCCTTTTCAACTTTGAATATCTCACGTCATCTCGCTGCGATATTCTCAGCGATGGTGAAAACTCGCTTTCTTTCTGCCTCTTGCACATATTTCATTCCTTTTCACATCTTCGCCCCGCACCTTGCTGCTTTTTTTTTGTGTGTGTGGCTCCGCTGTACAGAAGCAGTCATGAGAAATCTTCGGCAAAAAAAAAAGAAGAAGAAAACACCTTGACACCAACAATATGAGACTTGAGCGAAGGCAGTCTGGCTCTTCTTTATTTTTAGGAAGAAAGGGCTGTTTCTTTGTCTCGACATGCATCTCTCAGGCTGCACATCCCAACATGGTCGTGGGTGAGCTGCGGTTGGTTGCTATGCTTGTTCATTTAGACATCTGGTAATTGACTTGGTGTTCAACAAAGGACGAGAGCTGTATAATGCAAGGCCTAACACAACAGTGTTAATGTTGATGAATGTGGGCAACCAAGATCAAAGACACATCTAGAGACCTTAAGGAGGATTATCCACTGAAAAGAGTTGAAAAAACAACAGATGGCAGTACGCCCACTCTTCCGTGCATCGGCAAGAAAAATTATCGTCAGAAGGGAAGAAGCGGCATCTTTTTAATGGATGTTCTTGCTCTCCTGACAACTGTCTCTCTTATCACGAGGAATAGTTCTTCATACCCGGATTCGGCATCTCCTCAGCACCTGGTGTGTTTCTGTCTGTAGACGAAAGACAAAAGCTTGCCGGTATAACATCGGCAGTCTCTCGTTATAGAAAAGAACCTGGAAAACAAACTGATTACCTCGGTTGTGATTGTGTTGAATACATTTCTAACACGTTTCCAAAGGGTGCTGTGTGTAGTGGCCTCTCAGCCACACATTTACTATTATTATTTTTCTCCTACTCTTTCTTTCCAAGCGTTAAATATATATATATATATATATATATATATATATATATATATATATATATATATATATATTTTAATTTAGCTGGTATGCTTCTAGCCAAACAGATGTTTTTTAATTGACGTTTGTCTAAAAGCATGTTTTGCTATCAGCACATTGACATGTTAGCCAACAGTTTAGGAGCCGTTGTATGAACAACATTGGTAACTCTAGTATGAGAGATTGCATTCAATTATATTTATATGCACTGTTAACGTTGCATTCATAGTTGGATATATAAAAAATATCCTCTATCAAATATAAAAAAGAATATAAGATAGATAGATGGATAACAGAATGTGAAGTGAACTACTCTTTTGATCTGTATCAGTTTACAATATTATATCTTATCAAGATAGTGTGTAAATTTGAGGAATCTCTCCAAGCAAATCAATTTTAATCTCAGTCCTCTTTCAAATTAAATAGGCAACATATATGACTTGCATGCTTTCCTTTTAACTGTTGTGTGTTGTTTATGTGATATCATACTCCGTCTTGCAAAGACATTTAACATAACCTTAATTAAATCCACTTTCCAATCTCTAATTGTATTCTCGTCCCCAGCATACGAACCGAAATGAGGGAGGTGCACCAGAACATGGGCTACTGTCCCCAGTTTGATGCCCTTGATGAACTGCTGACTGGACGAGAGCATCTGGAATTTTACGCCAGATTACGAGGGGTACCAGAAAAAGAGGTCACCATGGTAACCGTTACATCCTTTCATACGTCTCGTCCTTGTGCATTGTAAACTGAGTAAGGCGGTGTTCGACTAATGGCTGCTGCTGTGAGGCACTATGCTTTTATAACAACTAGCAAATAGAATTCTGCAAAAATATTTAAAAGACACAGCAGGTCTGCTACTTTAAGACGTGTTACTTTGCTTCCAGAATGTTTTTTGTTATATTTTTTACCAACACATTATTTCAACTACAACACATGCAGGGCAAGCTGAAGTGAGAGAAAACCTCAATGGCGGAAGTTATACATAATGAAAAATGGGCAGTGGTGGAAAAGCAGCAGCTATGGGTTATGGCTCTACATTATTTACCATGCCCAGTGGTGTGGCCGGCCCTCTGCCCTCCTTTTCCATCGCCCTCTTCTACATGCAACAAGAAGATCAAAAGAGGAATAGTCTGGCGGCGACCATGGGCCTCAGACCCGGGCGCCAGCGCTTTGATCTCGTAGCTCCACTGCAAAATGGATACAATTCCTTCGCTGCTAGAATAACTTTTCATTTGAATGTGGCCCATAGCGATGTGCCTTTTTTTTTGGTGACAATTCCCAATCCAGATTGAGCCCTTGGGAAGTAACATTTGTATTATCAGTAAACAGAAATGTCAACAAGTATAATCAAGAAAGGTACTAGAAGTCAAATGCAGCAGAATTTTATTGTGACACTGTAACATGATATTGTGCCAATGTTGCCTATTGCAGATGTTCGCCCAGAAAAGAGAATAGTTCCTTAATGACCTGTGATTAAGGTCCTGAAGTGATGCCAGCTGTCACGCCTTGTCCTTGAAAACCAGAAAGCTAAAGTCAAAACATCATCCCTAGAAGAACTTGTGTTTATGTGAACACTCTTCTTGACACCATAATAGCTTTGGTCATTTTGATTTATCTTTCCGACAGGTGGCCGAGTGGGGCATCCAGAAATTGGGGCTGGTCAAATATTCCAGCAAGTCGGCAGGAACCTACAGTGGTGGGAACAAACGCAAACTTTCCACAGCGATAGCCCTGATTGGTTGTCCGCAAGTGATTTTCCTGGTGAGATATGTATTTATTTGATGTGTTGTACATGGGCGGGAAATGTGATCAATATAAGATGCTGTTTTATTGAGACTTAAGAGTGTAATACTGTAAATCAATATTGATGCGGTGCAGATGTTTGGATTAGAGCAGATCAGTTCTGCTTCTCTTTTAATAAGCACACAAAGAGTCCACACAGAACATGATGGGGAACAGGAATTTGGGATAATTTACGCTTTCAGAAATGAGTAGCAAAATACAAGTTTGGGATTTATCTGGAAACTCTTTCAAAATACATCCCTTGTGGACGTAAAGGATGTATTTTTCAGCGGTCACTCTCTGGTCCTCTTTTAATTATGTTTTTCAAGAGAGAAGCAATTAAAAAACGCAGAGCACACAGAACCGTATTTACACATATTAAATTCCTATTCATCAGGACTTACAACTGAGGGCAAAAGCATTTTCTCGCTGATGGAAGATTAATGAAGGCGTGACTCAGAATGCACTGCATCACATGCCTTTAATTAAGTAGCTTTAATGTGCATTAGGAAGTTATGTCCGTGTAGGATTTAGCAATTTCTACTTGTTACCCCATGTCCCACCCACCACTTCACATGGTCCAACAATCTCGACATATTGCATTACATGAATATATTTTAACATAATTTATAGCCCAAAGATACCTTGCAAAAAAGCCACATTATTGTAATTATTGTTGTCTGACTTTCTGCCTGGAAACTGTAATACATGCTTTTATGTGCATGATTTAAAATAACCAATCAGATGAGGCTGCTAATAACAATGTTACGCAGGTAATGAGTAATCCACAATGAATCACATCTACAGAACCATTTCCTACCATGTCTCCTTTTTGGCTGAGCGCTTAGTCCATCGAGCTGGACTGTTCAAAACTCACTTATTTACCCACCTGAGCCCGGCTGGCCTTCACTTCGAGGCGGTGGGACAATGTGTTGTCTGGTTCAATTTCGGTATCGCGTGCTAGCCGGGGGAGTCGAGGCGGCCTTGAGGCGGTGCCAAGAAGCGTTTGCACAGCGACACACATTGGGCACGGGGATGGAAATACCTCATGGGATTTGTAGGATTCTGCTAGTGAGAGAGAACCGGGCCTGGAACGAAACCAGCCAATGGACTGAGTACTGTCACTCTGTAATCATGCACGGACAGACTATCCCCGAGGAGAAAGAGACTGTGTGTGTGTGTGCGTGTGCGTGTGTGTCTGTGTGTGTGTGTGTGTGTTCGTGGTGCTGTGTTGGAGAGTGCTTCAGGATGTGTCTTCGATATGTGTACATGGGCAAACTCAGAATTCTCTAGATTGGCCTGGTTTTATAAGTGTATTGTTCCTTATACTTGTATCTCTTACTTGTGCGTTTGTAAACACGCACATATGAGACGGACACAGCGAGTGTTTTATTAATTGGTCGGGTCAGAACCGCTTCAACGCACCTTGGCTCACATTGGACAAGTCTCTGGACCTTCGCTGGACAGATTGAACACCATTCTTCTGAAAAAAAGTTTCTCAATTTGATGTTAGACGTCATATTCTCACGTCCGTCTCAAAATCTGTAATTTTCACTTTTCAGCCGTGTTGAGATGTTATACCTGCTTTATGTTGCTTATAGGAGGGTTCGTACGGTCATGGAAAACCTGGAGAAGTCATGACATTTTTAAATGGTCATTTCCAGGCCTGGAAAAGTCATGGAAAAAACTTAAATCATAAAAGTTTTGGAAAAGTCATGGAAATTTGTTATATTCACGTGTTCATTTACGCCGCGTTTAAAATAATTCACATGTTTTTTGAAAGGAAGACACTCAAAATCTAAGCCGTTTATAAGCTCTCATACTATCGGCGCAATTATTATTTTTTCCCGTTGCAAATGAACGCACCTTAACTGGAAAGTTCACTAGCCATAGCAAAAGTAGATCAGGAAGCGGTCGGGATAATGTAATTTGTTTCATTTAAGGTGTATTGTATGCTTTGTAATTCTCATTCTTTGAATACTACATGTTCAAAAATGTTCATGCAACACCGAGAATTCAGTTTAGTCATGAAAAAGTCCTGGAAAAGTCCTGGAAATCCATCGGTCAACATGTGTAAGAACCCTGTTATAGGCGCCACTATGTTCATCCACACATCTATTCGGGGGTTTTCATTTCCCGTCTTCATGTCTGTTCAAACACTCATGTTTTTAAATGATCTGTGAAAGTAAAGAGTTTACATATGTTACAGGATGAACCGACAACTGGGATGGACCCCAAAGCCCGGCGCTTCCTGTGGGACTGCATCCTCAGCGTCATCAAAGAGGGACGCTCAGTCATCCTCACATCGCACAGGTGCGACTCTGAATCTACACATATTCTCTGATGGATTCGCACTTCACCCGCGAAACGATGAAATTAAACTATATTGAATCTTCACCAGGATATAGCAGAGCAACCGCACCGTGAAATGAACGTGAGCCGCACATATTGTAGTTTGAATTGATTGAGTTACACATGAGTTGCAAGGTATTGTTTCCTGTGTTAATGTCGGCTGCCAGAAACACACAGGTTGCTCTAAAGCTTTCACCAAGCATGAGGGCATATTGACTGACGGGAGCTGTTTCCCCCTCCATGAACAGAGAAAACTGTCAATATCCTTGCAGGAGTCTTCATTATCCAAGACGTCCTGAAGTTACTCCCAATATTTCACCGTGCAGTGTTAGCCAGTTGTTGCCACGCTTTAGACAAGAGAAGAGAACAAGATTAAATGGGTAATTTTGGGGGAACTTTAAACTTGATGGCCCTAGTTGATATGGAAGATTTAACAATTGGCATGCCTATTCATTTGACTGTTTCCTAAATTGCTTAGGTTTTTTTTAAATAAATGGAGCCCCTAGCAGTGCGTATGAATAATCTGCTGTTGTTCATTTATTTTCTCTCATGTTTACCTTCATGGAGAAATGAAAGCATTTGTTTTTCTGCCAAGCCAACGTGGCTGAGCAGCATCCAATCGTCCATGGCATGACCAGGTGGTTGTGTTTTGTTAAGTGGCAGATTCGCCAGGTTTTACAAAGTCATAATCCTAATTGGACCATTCCTCAGAAAGGCTTCCCAGGTCTGCCTCAACTACAAATGACTGCTGCTCCAGCCCAATGGCTAAAGAGACAAAATAAGAACTACAGATGGTCCTTTCCTATTCCTCTAATAACCAGATGTGTCGTCCATTTAAGGTGTCAAAGTAGACATGTAAAAAGGCTCTAACACGCAAAGGTCTCAGTAAATCAATGGAGATATTTCTCAGCATCAATAATGTGAGATTGATTGGGTTCTGCAATGAATGCTCTCTTGAGCTTGAATCCTTGAAATACCCCCATCGTAGTAAGAAGACTAGTTTTAAGGTATTATATTTTCATCTGTTTTGCAGGAGACTCAAGCATCTGATATTATTGCTGCTTCTCTTTAATGCAATATTACCTCTTTTCTTTCAATAGCATGGAGGAGTGTGAAGCCCTGTGCACACGCATGGCCATCATGGTCAATGGTTGCTTCAAGTGTCTAGGAAGCATCCAGCACCTCAAGAGCAGGTAAGCGTCCTTCTTTTACGACCTGGTCCCTTATGCCAGGAGGAGAATAAAACAATCTTTGCAGCTCCTTGAATTGAGATTAAAGAAATCTCGGTGTTTCACTGAGATGTTCTGTTATGTATATATAAGGTTGTGTATATTGGTAATGAAAATAATTATTCAGGTTTTTTCCAGGAAGACAAAGGAAAAAACGCTTCTTTTTCTTTCTTTCATCATGTATTACTCTAGCTGAGAAATACTATATGGGAAATATACAGAGAATAACCGAATGTGTCAACAAGTTTGCAGTTAACTTCAGAATGTCCATCTTAAAAAAGGAGTGTGTCAACATTTTAATATATGCACATTAGCTTGCCTGCAGAAACAAATAAGCTTATCTTCGATTAAAGCCTGAAAACCACGAGCCTGGCATATTTTTATAATTTTGGTTTTGTATATAATATGTGATCAAATTGCTTTCACGGTTCTGGTCGACGTCGTTTATCTTTGGATAGAGCCGGACTTGCTGGTTTGCCCTGTTTTTAGACTTTATTCAGTTTTTTCAGCTTTAAGCTAAGCTAACCAGCGGCTAGCCAGCGGCTAACCATTGCCTGCTCGAGCTTCACATTGTACAGACGTGATAATGTTATCAGTCCTCTCATCTCACTGTATCTCATACGAGAAATAATTATTAAGGTATCTCCCAAAATGTAAAACTGTTCTTTATATATTAATATTATATCCAGCTCTACCTTTCTAAATCTGATTTTTGAGATTCAGTGGCGATGTATAATTGTGTATTTATTTGTTTTGCTTACCATGAAGCTTCGTCTTAATAAACCCACATTTATGCCCTATATACTTTGGTGCACTTTTCGAGACTCATCAACATGATTGTATTGATTTTACATGAAAAGATCCATATATGAGGCAAATGGGCAGACAGTCGGGCTCAGGTTAGTGTCCCAAGTATTTCACCATTATTTCAATTTCATATGTGTCCCTCTCCAAACCCATCAATTCTATTTCCACCATGCTTGTCGTTATTCACATCCTTAATAGGCTTTGTGCAGGACTCATAATGGGTTTTGATACCTCTCCAAAAGCAGATAACCGGGCCCCAAACTTCTAGCACTCGGGCCTCCTCTCTGATATTCATCTGACATTTCCCAAGGCCACCACTTCTGTCCCGAGCCCTGCATGTAGCAGTGAGACCTATCCATTACCTTAGGTACAGTCTGGTGACATTATTACCTCTCCATCGTGCCATGTTCTAAGGGGAAGGACATTCTACACACATGCACACACTACACACACAACAGGAAGATGTGGTGGCAATCGTTGGGCGGAGAGAAAGATCAATACACCTGGAATGAGGGGCGGAGCAGACCATTTTTTTAAAGTTGTGCTGGGGATTAGGGTAAAGGCCTGGAACAACAAGAGGGGGGGGGGGTGGCAACAGTATCAAGGGTAGTGAACATCAAGAGTATTAATGTCATATCACTGGCCACTGTGTCTCGAAGCGGTGGATCGTTGATGGGGCTAAAAGGGAGTGAGGAGGGGCAGTTGAGAAGCAAAGGGCTAAAGTGGGAGAGCGATGTTACAATCAGTCCGTCCCAGATGTTAGGGTAATTGACAGATCCGATGAGTCAATTACATCCTGTCTGTAGGGGGAGAGCAGCGCGGTGTAAATAATTTATGATCCATGCAGGAGGTATGGGATATAGGTAAGAGCCATCGGAGCATGGGGGGTGAGGGGGAGAAGCAGCCAAACAAGGGAGGAGAACAGAGGGTTAACATGTGTCCTACTTCACTTTGCATGCTATCAGGTAAAAGGGAATCGCACGTCATAAGACCGGGAGAGGACGCCAGATAAGCACGACGTCGACACAGATTGTTGCCGCGCTTATTTCAGATCGCACGCGGACAATTTACATGTCGCTGAAATGCTATCGCTCAGTTCTTTCCACGCAGTGAATCATTTCTAATTAAGCATCCCTATCTTCTCGACGCTTGGTGTAATTAATGTTTCATGAGGTGTGGGACCCCGTTGATGAATGAAAAGGCAATTAAGGCCGTCTTCCGTTTGTTTTCTTTGCTCGTCACTATCCCGACACATGTTGGTGCTACCATGTCCCCCATCACACACACACAGTTTAGTATGTGGTCCACCATCATTTAAGTCGGTGTGAGGTTCATCAATCCAGCTATGCATGGTTGTACACTGAACATGGTGTGTTTGTCTCCACAGCTTACACCGGAAACTGAAAATGCACCTTTTCCGACTATATCTGGATTAAAACACAGATTAAAACACAGATTTGTACTTCAGTGGCTCTTAAATAGCTCTTATTATGGTACTTTTGTAGTTTGACTATGATGAGGAAATGTTACTTTCTGTATTCTTGTTGTTCTTAGTTTGTACTCTAGGTTGAAATGCACTTATTGTAAGTCGCTTTGGATAAAAGTGTCTGCTAAATGACATGTAATGTAATGTAATATCTGACTGTATGATATGAGAATGGAGAGGCTGCTTCTCACAAGCTGTTGCCAGTTTGCAGATGGGAAGAGTTCCATCAGACAGCAGGGGGTTGAGAAGCGTGCCGATAGAGGCAGGTGTTGTACACCGTCGTCACACGGCGTGAGCGCTTGACCCCGCGGGGCTGGGGGGAGGGGGGACGGGGGGGGGGGCGGGGGGTTGCTGCTTCTTCCCCCTGCCCCCCACACCCAACGTCTCCATCTCTTTTTCATCACAGGCCCCTGAAAGGAGTGCAGCGTCTCGCCGCGGGGGAAGCGCTCACATTTTGACCCCCTATTGCTCAAGCTCCCACATTCGCGGTCCCTCGCTCCCCCATCGCCTCGTCTCCTTCAAAAACCTCTCACCATATTACACTTATTTATTCCTCCCTCTGCTACTCCTACTCTCAGATGGCGAGGCTTCCAACCCAGCCATCCAAGTGCTTGTTAGTGCTGCCCCCTTTGGTTCAGTGGTGACCCTGTCTTTATCACTGAGATGCCCTTCTGCTACTTTAACAACCCCCGCCTCTACCTATCAATCAAGGCCCAAATGAGCCCACGTAGTCCATTTATACTACTGAAGAGGTGGTCAGTATGAGAGAGGGGCTGTAGAATAGGTTTAGGCGGTGGATTGTGAACAATAGGGCGGCCATTTTAAGAAGCCCTTTCATTATTATCCTCCATGGCTGTTAAAAACATCCTCCTCCATCGCCTCAACTCAATCACACTCGATTTATGAAAGGCTGACGGAGAAGGGAGGAAATAAATAAGCAAAGAAAATTCATGAGAGGCTGTAAATGGTGCGTTAGTACAGCAGTGTGCTGGTTTGAAAGCTCCCAGGTGTTAAGTAAACCAAAATGAAGTGGAGGAACCAATAAAAGGCTTCAAAGTCCCCCTATAATCTTGTCAGTTAGAAAGGACACCCGCTAGCCGGTGCCGAATTTCTCACTGATTGATATCATTCATATCCCCTCTTCATAAAGTACCTGCAGTAAGTACACAACACAGCTTGGAGTCTTCCTTAAAGCATCTCATGATATAAAAGTGGAGGGTAAAAGAGCCTTAAGTGCATTAAGGTAATGTTGTGTGGGCACTGAAGAGTTTTTTTTACAAGAGTGGTGTCTAAAAGTTTGGATCAATCCCCTGAAGATGACGTTGAGAAGTCCAATAAACTTCTTCCCCCTCCTTCCGCATCCGCTCTGCAGGTGTTCCATTAACTAAATAGTGTATGGCTTTTAAGTGCGTGTCACCCGCGGAGATGGATGACAAAATAATTCTCTCCACGGTTTATGATGCATCAGCAAAGTAGGTGTAATTAGGACTGCTCCAACACTGACAGACACAGATGGCGCACTGTATAGTGTAGTGTACATGTCTGAGAGCCCTCCATGTATACCTGCTGTATCGGTTTCAGACTGGCTGGCGTGTGTGCTTACAAGAAAGGCAAGCGAGCGTCTGTATTTGATCCTTCAAGGTCTACAGAAATTGCGACGTGGCTGGATGCCCTTTCGTTGGATGAACTATGCATGCTTGAAGATCCTGTATTAATAATTGCACAGATAAAACACAATGTCATAAACAAGTATGCCTTGAAGATAGAAACAGACGCTTCTGAAGGACAGATTTAACGGTTTTATTTCAACACAATAATCTTCACTCAAGTTCTAATCTACCTTTTATGTGAAGCTGTCAACTGCCTCTTGCCACTACCACTTATGCACACTACTTCTACATCCAAGGTAAAAGTAATTCATCGAATGAAGTTGCATTCTAGCATTCTAGCACGTCACCATCTGACGTGAAACCTCACGATTGCTTGAAGGCCCTGACTTTTATTTATTTATTTTATTTATTTATTTATTTGCACAAAAAATAAGTAACAAATGTAACATTATTAAAAAAGACAGAAATTAGTGCAGGTGAGAAAAGAAACCCAAAGTAATGAATAATAAACAAGAATAACATTTAACGTGCTAAAACAAACAACAATACACATCAAGGAATGCAAAACACTATGAAGATGATGAAAGACTTGAAGCGTACTTGCCACTCCAACCACAATGATAACACTGAAGACTTGTTACATTGCAGAGGCTTCCGGGTACCAAGCACATCATTAATGTAGGGTGACCAGACGTCCGGTTTTCCCAGGGATTCCAAAAACTTACAGGATTTTGCTTTGTTATTGATATTTGCATTTTTCTCGGTCTTTCACAAACTATTTTTTACCCCTTACAAGTTTTGTAAATGGTATCTCCCTTACGTTCCACCTGAACAGTCATTGGTCGACTGATGTCAGTGTTGCCAGATACACGAAATCCCCCTTTTAGGCATGTATATCACAAAACAGGCAGAATAAGAGAGAAGTTAATCGCTTATGAAGGGGTTATGCCGAAAGTGTTCTCTTTTTCACAAACTCAAATCTGGTCACCCTAATTAATGTGTACACTTATTTTAGATGAATCAAAGCTATAATGACAAAGTTCTGAGTGGACAAAGATAAACCCATCCATCAATCCCTCTATATTCACCCACCCGACTCCCCTCCCATCGCCTCTAAGGGCGCTTTTTGGATGACTTCCCTCCCGATCAAAGCGTCCGGACACCCGAGCCACGGCGCGACCTCTTGCCCCGCGTCCGGCCCCCCCCCCACCCACCCCTGCGGACACAAATTCAAGGTTTGCCAGTGGCGAGGGTGACCTTTCTCGGCGTCGTTGGATGAAGGAAGGCAGCAGAATTATTTTCTGCCTGTCATGCCCTTATCTGTTGTCTGGCTGTTTGTTTGTTTTAAATTACATGGAAGAACGACTTTCCAGCCGACCCGGGTGGAGGAGAGGAACGAGGCGGAATAATGAAAACGAAGGAGAGAGCTGCGGCTATTACGTCGTCTCTGCCATGCCGTGTTGAGCTGCTGTATCATTTCCCTAATGTAAAACAATATGAACGGATTAGTTGTGACAATGCGCTGCAGCAATGACATAATCCATTCATTATTTCCTCTTTCGCTGTGTTCAACCCCTACATTGCGAATATCTTGCTTTTAGCTTTAAAATCACCAGTCGCCGGCTGAAAGCTTATTAATTGTTTCAAGCTCGCTGCGCTATTGTTCAAAGACATCTTCACGTACCTTTCCCTACACCGGCAGAGTTGATTTGAGGAGAGCGGAGAGAGGCAGTGTATCATAGATGAATGATCTTGTTTTGTTTTCAATACAAACAAGTGCTGCTTGAGACGGAGAGGAAATATAAAATAAGGTAAGCATGAAGAAAGAACGCCTGAATGCTAATCGATAAGCCCTTTTACCTCCACTGGGGAGAAGCATTTCATTACTCACGTACAGCCCACATCACATCGCCAACCCCTTTAGCCACAAGGCCTCCTGGATGTTTGCAAAAAATGTTTTAGCGTCTTGGCTGAGCTTGGCAGTCCTTGGACAAAAGCACATTTCCTGAGCCGGCAGCTATAATAAACACAACAGGATTACGGTCACAGTCTTGATTGGATGATGAATTAAGCTTGATGTGAGAGGATGGCTGTGATGTGTCGGTGGTGGTGCTGGTGTCTGATTACAGACTGTGGAGGCTTGCAGAAATCATCAAAAATGATGTGGCTGCATCCTGGATAAACATTTTGTTGGTGGAAGGCGGAGCCGCGTGCAAATCAAAGCCGACAAGCAAGTTGTGACTGACTTTCTGTTTGTGACAGTCCAGCCCCGGTGGTAACGTCTGACATCGGAGAAGCAGCCATGCAGTATTATAAATAGTCATCTGTATTATTACATTTTTACATCTTCATTTAGCACAAATATATTTTTGCACACTGAATATTTTATATTTTTAGTTTGACAGCAGCATCTAAAAATCATTAGACTTTATTTATAGGACTCTCAATTGTGCAGAGGACTACTCTGTACCTTACAAAACGAATGTTGACTTAATATGAACAACATTTTAGGAAATGTATTCAAGAAAATAATAAAAATGAACTGAGTACCTTGCCAATAAATGCATGTTTCCCCACTATAAATGAGCATATTACTGTACATTAAGGTAATAGTCCTACTTTGTAATATTCTTAATTACTATTAAACCCTTTATGCCTACTTTCATTAGCAAATATGAATCATACATTTGAACAGAATGGAACGAAATCATGAAAATAAGAAATTAAATAGCTCAAATTTCAACTGAAGGACAGAGCACTATACTGCTATAGTATAATGTGCCTGGTCCGGTAATCCCAGCGTTGCTTAGACCTCTACTCCTGTGATGATAATCCTGCTTTTCCATTTGCACTTTGAGATGATAAGGCTGTATGTACACAATAAACGCCGCGCACAAGAATGGCATTTCCCAGCGAGGTTGAGCAGGGCTCGGGTCAGTGTGGGGAGCGGTCCAAAGGGCAGCTGCCTAATGAGGCGCTGACAAGCTGATACATGCAGGGCACCCAGAGTTGTATCCACATGATGTGTGCTTAATAATATGTCTCCGAGGTTCATGGGGGGGGGATGCTTTTGATCACTGGTGGTGCGCCGCCCCTTAAGATATCAGAGTGCAAGCGCAATTCTCAGATCCTCCCTATGTAGTGGGCTGGATCCCAACATGTGGAGAGGAGCATGCCGATAGGTCAGCTGCATCACCAGATAGGAAGGAGTCACGTTGTGTGCATTGGGGTGTGCATTTTAATGTTTAATTCATCCCTTTAGTTTCAGCTCAAATGATTTTTACCTTCGCATTGAAAATGCGGAAGGTAATGTTTTGATCGCCGTGTATTTGTATGCGTGCGTGCGTGTTATTCGCATAAGTCAAAAATTGTTAGACCGAATCGCATGAAATTTAGTGGGATGATTGGTTATTATCCGGGGACCATTTGATTTAATTTTGGGATTGATCGGTTCAATGGTCAAGGTCATGAAAGGTAAAACAATCTTCTATTTACCATAGCACGGTCAATTTGTATCCAATTGGCTGCAACTAATGCAAACATGTTCATAATTCAATGCCCAATCTTATGATATGCGAAGGTATGCGCTCTACCGAGTGCCCGTTCTAATATTTGTATTTATTTATAATATTTGCTTAACTCTTGTTTGAGACCACAAAGCTAACAAATGCCTAATCTAACGTACACCTAGTCGCAGGAGGCAGGACCCACTGAGCATGGTCACATAATGATATTTTATATGTAAGTCAACATTACCGTGGCATGATTCTAAAAGTCCCATTAAAGCGACAATTGTGCATTCTTAATAAAAATGTATATTAAATAAGTATTCACATATACAATTAATGCAACGTTTCATAAATCTTGCTCTGTTGCTCTTCAACTTTGTCATGTTTAACTAAAGGGACTCTGCTACCCACGGGGTCCATTCATTGAGCGTCTCAGCAGAGAGCCTCACGTTCACTCTCCCTCCCTCAGGGATTGTGTCGGCATGCAGTTTAGTCACCATATCTCTAATTGCCACTAAGGGAGCCTCTGACTCTCGTTGCTTGTTGCTCTGTACTAGACCACAATGGACATTTCCATAAGTAAATCCAACATTAGGGAATTAATTAGGCAGAAAACAATGGGTCATAAGAGTGCTAACGACAGAATAACAAGGCGCGGAGTCTTAGTAGGAACTCACCAGACGTTGCATTCAACTGGGAAGATGCAGAATGAGAATTAGCTTCAGAGCTTCGCTGTGGCATATTTTCACTTGTGACAAGATGTTGTGTCGGGGCTTATTGTTCACGTTGTAAAGCTACACCAGCAGAGCACGTTGACACATTTTCAAAACTGCGGCTGTTTGAGGCCATTGGTAGTTTATTATATAATAAGTAATGCAGAGAGGATGTTAACGCTCTGAGTTTCTTGTTCCTTTGATAGTTGGCTTTCAAGTTTTCGTACATTGTCGGCCGAGTCGACAGAGGATTTGGAATCTTATGTAATCTTTTATGATCGCGCCGATCAAACTGGCATCGAGGATGCAGCTACCTTGCTTGCGGATCTGTATTGTACAGCACAAGATCTGTCTGTGTAGTGATTTCAAGTAATGTATTGGTTATCAGATGAAGCTAATTGGCAACCGTGCCTAATTCATTATTTGATTACCGGACCAAAAAAAAGAATCAATATTTCAGAATCCTTTTTTTCCTTCAGTTATTTCAGTCATGCAGAGGCCTCTTCCTTAATCTACACCCTTAAAAGCAATTTCTGTTTCTTTTGGCTGTTTTGCTTGACACAAATTGACGCTTTCTTTGACATTTGGTGCAGACGATTGTGTTGAAACCTATTATTATTACCTCAGAAAGTTGAGCCGGTTCTCGGCGGTGTCGATGTACTGTTGAAGTCAAACTGCTTTTTTGCTTCCAGGTGCTTGTCGCTCACCTTCTCCTCTAGCTCACCACATCCACAGAATAGAAGACCAATTATAGTTTATCATCTTTTTTGCCTTTCGTCTCGTCTCTTCCTTCCAGTGCACCACCTTATTATTAATCGCCATGGTGTGATCACAGAAGAAAAGAAATGTTCATTATTTAGATGGCCAGCTGTGAGCAATTTGGCACGAGCATGGTATGTATGTTTGCAATTACAGACAACTAAACCTGATGTTGAGCTCTCGTGTCCTTAGAAGACAAAAATGTCTGTCAAAAAGTTCCCATACAATTATGTTCCACTCTCACTGACGCTGAAAATGTATATTTATTTCTATATATACAAATTTCAAGGCAGATTAATTTTTTTCCAATCTAGCTCATGCCAATGATTAGGAACAACCCTAATTGGTTTAACCCTCCGGTAACTTTTAGGGTCAATTTGACCCCATTCAATGTTTAACGTTGATGTTTTTTGGGGTCAATTTGACCCCAGGCTGTTTCAAACATATAAGAAATATCAACTTTTGTATATATTTAAAGGGCTATTTAGGTAGTCCTCAAGCAAACATAAAGTACCTCACACTTAAACTTGGGAAAAACATTCATTCTAATAATTTTCTGGAGGTTTTAATTGCTGGGGTTAGTAAATGTGAAGATAATGTTCTTTTGTCTATGGGTCAGATTAGATAAAACAAAACTCTCTCCCTCTTGTTACCCGAGAGGACCAAAGTGTTCCCTTCATATAGATAGATAGATAGATGGATACTTTATTGATCCCCAGGGAAATTTAGGTCATCCAGTAGCTTATACATTTAACATTAAACTTAACTCACAAACAACAATACACATAGGGGGAGCATGTACACAGGGAGTAGGAAGAATACAGAATTTACAGATAAAGTGTGCATTGATTGAGTGTTTATATCCACGAGGATAGTGCAAAAAGCTATAGATAAATGCTATAAATAAACCAGTCCGTGCAATGGGCTTGTATAGCCAAAAAGAGTAAAAACAAACACAAAAAAAACAGTAAAAGAGTAAAAAAAGAGTAAAAAATATGGACAGTGGGATGGAATAAGCGCTGTAAAGATAATACATATTGGTACCAGTTTCTCTATTTGTTTTCACTGTTTATTATGTATTTATTATAGGAGCTGAGGTTAAACTTCAGAAACTTACACCCGTGGCAAAATAAATTGAAGCTCCTAAATACTCGAATATGAGCCAAAAGTGCCGCTTGTCGTGCGTAGGAGCTAATTGTGGCTTCCTGTTCTAGATTCGGTGATGGCTACACGGTGATCCTGAAGGTCGGTGGCTCTTCTCCTGCATTGAAGCCGGTGGAGGAGTTTGTCCAGCAGTCCTTCCCGGGCAGCGTCCTGAAGGAGACGCATCACAACACTCTGCAGTATCACCTCCCGTACGCACAGGGGGCTCTGGCCAACATCTTCAGCCAGTTCACCCGGCATCAGCAGAGGCTGGGTGTGGAGGACTACTCTGTGTCCCAGACCACGCTCGACCAGGTAAGGCCCGACAAATCAATGTTATTTCTCCAACTGATTATAATGTTCCTTTGACCAGTATCATTCCATTGTTACTACTATAGAAATGTGTTCATCAAACATGTGAATAAGGCTTTACCCACACGGTATATGGCTTGTGGTTATGCATGGCAGGCTATTAAAAGAACAAAAGGAGCATACAAAAAACATGCACTTGGTTATTTCCAAAGATTTATTCTCAGTGAGGAGTTGGTGGTGACATATTCTTGTACCTAGATGTACTGTAATGTAGTATTCTGGATATAAGAACATCAGTGTTTGCTGATGTATGCCTGTACAGTAGCAGGGGATGCACAATTAGACTCCACATTTCACTTCTGACACGAGCAACATTTAGACTGCAGAGTCTCCGTGGCCGTGCTCATTGTCCCACTGTAATTCTGTGGGCTGCCAGCTCAGTTTAACACATCATTAGGGCAAGTGTCAGTGCCTGCAGCATTTTAAGTGCTCTCAGTTAAAGTAAAGTCTGCTCAGTTCAGGATAAGATTTAAGCTCCATCGTTGCCTACGCTTTGTCCTCTCCCATTTAGGCTGTCAGACTGACCAATGAGGACTACACAGGGTGTGTGTAGCCAAGATAGTTCACCTGCAGGTCCCAGTATTGATCAAGAACTGGACCGAGGTCTCTTCTTTTATTATATATATATATATATATATATATATATATATATATATATATATATATATATATAAAGCTCCCCCAGCCAGTTGCTGTTTTTTTATTATTTCCAGTCCAAGTGCACTAGCTAGACCCCCTGATTGGTGAGATAAACTGGGCCCTGGCAGGTTACGGGCTGTCTTCACCTTGTGTTTTCCAAATGGCCTCAGGGACCTGATGCAATCAGACGCTCAGAGGAAAGTGTGTCTGGTCTTGCAAGCCCACCATTAGCTCAGCAACAGTAGACCAGGGTGGGAGATGACCTCTTAGTGGTCCACTCTACATGGGGTTCAAAAGGGTGTGTGTGTGTGGGGGCGGGGGGGGGGGGGGTTTAAAAACTAAATTCATTGTTGTATATAAATCAAATGATGTGATATAAATAATTCCATGAATGCATTTTTATCAACTTGATCTCCCTGCAAAAAAACTTAAATTGAAGTTCTAACCATCTTTTGTAACATTATTTCAGTAGAATATGCCCTTCAGAGAAAGAAAGGAGAAGGGATTTATTTGTTAAGCTAAATGCTTTACCTGAGCCCGCTTTACATACTGGTGGGTTCCTTTTCAGGATTTCTAACAGAACTCACGGGTCATCGGTGTTCAGTCGTACGTGTGATTTTTGTTTTAACATTTTCTTCAACATTGTGCGCTGGTCAATATTTACCAGATAAAAGGTAGTAAATAAATCATACTTTGACCAGGAGGTCACGTTATTAAAAGATATAGGGAGGACTGGAGAACCTGTGGAGACTCAGACTGTCACCTTTCAGCAGGTGATTTATAGAGAGGAACCTTGACCTATAGTATAACACAAGACGTGCACTACAATTAATATTGATCCACACAGCCTGCAGCTCAGGCGTAACACCGATGGCCGAGACGGAGCAGAGCAGATGAAGCTTTTGAAAGGAAAAGTGACTTTCTAAACTGTCTTATGGGAGCAGATTGTCTGGGAGGACTGTGCTGCTTTACGTGTTGACAACGGTCCACATTCAACCTTTTTAGTTACATTTTATATGTGGTCCTATAACAAAAAAAATGTTTAACCTTAATAACAATATATTTGCATTACACACTATATAATAATACTAATTTAAAGTAACCAGTCCTCTTTATAACCCTACATTTTTTTATTTTTTTTATTTAACCTTTATTTAGCCAGGCGAGACAGATTAAGAACAAATTATTTTTTACAACTGTGGCCTGACAAGAGGCAAAACCTCTTGAGGGAAAGGAGACATAAATAAATAACGAATAAACACGGTTAAAAAAATAAAATAAACACAGTTAAAAGGTGCCAAAGAGAGGAGGAATCCTCAAATCTAATGGGACACAAACCCATCCTGTCTATTCCTTTTTAAATAATAAAGTTATACCATGCTATTTGAAATCCTTCCCCTCGTGAGAAGCTCACATGCGTTCAAAGTGTGTGTGATATTAAGCAGCAGAGCATGAACATGTGACTAACGTGTAAGAAAAGATGAATGTTATTCTGCAAAAGCTCCTTTGGCGTACAGAAGAGGTTTATTGGGTGATTCACTCCCTTGCCCTCCCATGTTCTGCCTCAACAGGCATTAAACAGACACCTAAATGTAATTAATGCCTGCATCCATCTGTTAAGAAAACAGCACCCACCTGCACCGTGCAGGTCTCGAGCGGTTGGCTGAATACAGAAGGTGTCGATTGTGAGGAAAGTCGCAACACAAAGCCATGAATTCATTGCGTGGTAGCACTATATTATTATTTCATATAGAAACTTAAAAACAAACAGTACTTTTGAATTATATTGCAAAACTATACAGCCTTGACTCTGAATATGAGATGCTTCGCATGGCTCAGCACATCAAGCCAGTGGCAGGGTCAGAGGTCGAAAGAGATGGGTGGAGGCTGAGTGTGTTGCTATACTGTCATTCTTATCCTCCAACTCATTCTCCCCTGATAAGATGCCTTGACAACTATGACCTTGATGCATACTGCTGATGGTCTGACATCACACACACACACACACACACACACACACAAGCATACTTCAGCCTCAGGCCTTCTGCAGCCATAGCTTGTTCTTCCATTACAAAATAGTCGGCTGTTTTACTTTGAACACAACCAACTCGCCAGCAGCTCCACGAGCTCTGAGGTCAAGAAGCTTTACATATATAGGCACCAAATACCAATTACATGGAACAAACAGTACTTGTATTTGTCTGGGAGGGGGGGGGGGGGGGTGAGAGAGAGAATAAAACGTATTTTTTTGGTTGTACAGTACACAAAGTTGCAAACGCCTGTTTTACATCGGCGTGAACAACGGATGATTCAATTCAATTCAATTCAGTTTATTTGTATAGCCCAATTTCACAAATTACAAATTTGTCTCAGAGTGCTTTACAATCTGTACACATCGACATCCCTGACCCAAAACCTCACATCGGGACAAGGAAAACTCCCAAATAACCTTCAGGGGGAAAAAAAGGGAAGGACTCAGGGGAGAGAGAGAGGGAGAGATGGATGGATGCCAGGATGGACAGATGCAATAGATGTAATGTACACATTTAGAATACATTCATACATTCAAATCATCTGACAGATATGACAGAGTCATTCAATATTTCATCATTAGGCATTCGGAGGGAGACCTCCCAGAGAGTGAGTGGGCGGAGAGGGGAGCAGGGCAGTGGCAGCAGGGGCACAGCTGGCTCGAGAAGAACTCACGATCCACCAAAGCAGGTCCATCAGCAGATGGAATCTCAGCATCTCATAGACCCCATGAGGACCGAAGTCAGAAGAAAAGGGAGAAACTCCGGAGAAAGCAGAGTTAGTCATGTGTGATGGAGAGAGAAAGATTCAGAAAGAAAGGAGAAAGAAAAGAGGTGCATCCTAAACATCCCCAGCAGCCAGCAAGCAGCAGCTATAAGCTAGGGAGCACCAGGGGCTGACCAGGGGGCAAGACTATGAGCCTGCTCTGTCAAAGAAGTCTTCCTGAGTAGTCTCTCTAGTCTTACTACTCTCTGATGTGGTGACTGTAAGGTGTGGACTGGACTGAAGAAAAAAGAGAGTTTGATAAAGGAAGCTGATAACCTCATTTTACATTTTAAGACTCTCGAACTACAAGAGAGCCGAACTACAAGTAGCCTGAGCTCTGCTCTGGCTCGGCGCTCTGGTCAGGATAAGATATGATACATATAATCAAAGATTAAGGCTAAGAATAAGAAGAAAAGAAAAGAAAAGTTTGGAATTACATTTTAAGGTGCAGAGCTTTACAGAGGGAGAGTGCAGAGCAGCCAGTCTCTTTTCTTAGTTTTTGTGAGCTGCTGCAGCATTTTGGATCAACTGGTGCAACTAAGAGATTTATTAGTGCAGAGGGACCTAAAGAATTTGCAGAGTTCTAAGTCATAGGTGTAAATAATCAGTGAAAGTCTCTCTCACTCTTTGAGACAACAGATGTGCCATTTTTTTGAATTTGAATGTTTTTGGAAAAGATAAGTTGAGATTTTGATTTGGAAGAATGAGGAGAAGGAGATGTCCAGATCAAAGATAACGCCGAGATTCTTTAAGGATTGGATGATGCTAGAGTAATGCCATCTACAGAAACATCATCACCAGATAATTGATCTCTCTGAGGCTCAGAGGGCCGAGTGCTCAGGCCGAGTTTTGAATTAGTAACATCAAGAAGTTTTTTTATCATCCATGTTTTTATATCATGCTTTGATGCTTTTGATTTAGTTGATTGGTAGTATCTTATTGGTTTATATATAGATATATCTTTAGCATCATCTGCATTATCAATAGTTGTTTATAATATTTTCCAAAGAATATTGCTAAATAAGGCCATGTATAAGGTAAAATACATTGGTCCAAGCAACTCCGCTTGTGGAACTCCGTGATGGAACTGGTGGTGGTGGGAAATACAAATCAAGATCGATACAATTGAGGCTTCATCATCTGATAAATACAAACTGGAATCCGAATAGCGGTGCCTGATTCCCACATCCTTATCGGTGCCTCCAGGATGTTATGTAGGATGTAATGGTCTGTTATGGTCAATGGTGTCAAATGCAGGACCAGAGAGAAGAGAGTACAAAGAAGACATTAACAGAGAGTCATCTCTGCTGCCATTGCTGTCTGTGGTCATTCACCAGTGCTGTCTCTGTGACTCTTCAAATAAACTATTCTATTCAAAACTCTTCAAAGTCACATATGACCACTTTCCACTTTCTCTCAGATCTTAGAGAGGTTAGAGAGGGAGGGATCAAGAGTCTTAGGAGGTTAGAGATCGGTTCTGGCTTCTTCAGGAACCTCTTCAGGAGAGGTTTAATTCAGGAGTGTTTTTAATTACAGCTACTACAAAGAAAGCAAATAAACACAAAGAGAGGCCCAGAAAAAAAGAAAATAATATTTAAAGAGAGCTGCCGGTAAGTAGTAAAAGAGAGACGTAGCTAGAAAGGAGCCTAGAAAAGATAGAGGTAGAGTGTTAGAAGTAGAAACCATGGGAGATAATTGGTCAAAATATATGACAGTTTAGCCATCTAAGCCATACAAAGACATACAGGGTTTCCATTCCACTTGAGGACAGATTGGCTAATGTTTTAAATAAAATCTTTGAAGTCTCTATAAGTTCATAAATACTAGTTATTGAGGAAGAAGTTAATAAGTCCACTGTAAGACTGGACTCTATGTCAAATACTGGCTCCACAGAGCTGTGACTCTATGTCAGCCTGGCTACAGTGCTAAAGAGAAACCTAGGGTTCTCTCTTATTCTTCTCTAGGCATTGCGGAGGATATTCTGCTCTGTATATTTGGATTCTTCAACTATTAATTAGTTTCCAAATGCTTTTGCCAACTGTAAAGATTCTCCCTTTAGTTTTTCTTTGGTTCTTTCAAGCTTTACCAGACGTTCTTGCTTTTCTCTTCCTTCTGAGGTCTTCTTTCTTGGGAGAGGGTCTCTCAGTGGTCTTCTCAGTCTTCAGAGGGCACTATCAACAAGATGACAGATGATCTGTGGACTGCTCAACCAATAAAGATTGACCTGTGGGACTATATTGGAGAGAGAGGAATCAAGTGCTGTTATATTGAGAGATCCTTTTGAATCATCACAGCTTCTGGAAATTTATTCTTAGTGTATAAAGTTAACTTTTGACTAGTACACCGCTGTATAAACTGAATTCCAAAGGTTGTGTCCTGTAATAAGAACTCAAAAGTTATAAAAGAGTGGTCTAACAGAAGAGGAAAATATGGGAAGACCTTCAAGAACAAGATCAAACAAGTATATAAAAGAGTGAGAGAACATGTGGCCAAAAGAACAAGGACCGAAGTAAGTCCAACAATGAGCCGAGATCAGTACAGTATGCAAAAAATATCAATATCATACAATTTATCTATTTTAAGAGTAAATAAATCTTATCAGTTTTAATAATAAACTTGATATAAATTTAAAAATTTGATATAAACTTCTGAAAATGGACCTAAATTAAATTACAGAATCTAAATTGGAGGTAAAGAAATGATGGAGGTTGGTTGGATGTGAAAGAATTTTAGTTTCGGGATGATGGAAAGAATTTTTATCTTTATTAGGATTTTTTAATTTAGGCTTAGGATTTAGATGGCTGCTTCTCCTCTCGATGGTAAATGCTCATGTTCCACACTAAGCGTGTCTGAGTCGACTCATGTGAGTACACACATGTTTGGAGGAGTGTGACCATTTAGGTTTACATTGATATGCTTCATGCAATAGGATTATTTATCTGTTACAAAATCAATTAGTAACACAGCTTTAGATGACAGAGATCTAATATTTAGAGAAGAGAATTTTAGAATACCTTTTTTGCTGACCAAATGGTGTTAACTTGTTTGTTTTGTGTTGTTGTGTAATGGTCTGTGTTGCTTTAGATTTATATAATTTAAGTGGCTTGGGACAGACAGTCTTCAGATTTATTTAAGATCTATTCTAGAGGGACATAACTGCTCTACAAGAGAGTCTAGAGTAGAGATAGGTTCACTGAAGACTGCTCCGAGTCTGAGATAGGTAACCGGATGGACTGGTCCGGATTCCCGGTGATCAACGTGGTCATATTCATGAGATGAGATCCTTCATTCCTCGTCATCGATGCAGACGCGCCCTCCCTCTCAGGGATCCAGAAATCCGGGAAAGTCTTCCTTTCGTTTCCCCAGAAAGCAGCCCACCTCTGGGAAAGTCCACCAGCGGTAGCACCACGAGAAAGACGACATATGGCACCATTCGTGCTGCACAGCTGACAAAGAGGGGGGCCAGTCAAATAAATTACGGTGTCCGCCAAATTCGAAACATAAGCCGACAAATGACTTTTGCATTATGCGCTGACATCCGACTTCACTTTACTACCACCCACGACCACCCGGATTACATTACGCATGTATGATAATCTGTGCATTACGAATCCTGAATGGGAGCAACTAATCAGATTCAATGAAATCCCTAGTTCAAACAATCTGACTCCTCAGTAAAAAGATGAATTTCCCATCGCGCATTACGACCACCACGCGGCCCTTGAGCGACGCCTTTACCTCCTCCACTATCGCCACACTGCAAGCTCCATATGTTCTCCCTACGGGTTTTCTTCGGGTTCTCGCTACAGTCCAAAGGCATGCAGGCAAGGTTAATTGTTTACTCTAAATTGTCGATAAGCGTGAATGGTCGTCAGTCTCTCGTGCGCGCCCCCCCGTGCCCGACCTCTGCCCTATGTGAGCTGGGATGCGGCTCCGGCCCACCCTCGACCCCGAGTAGAATAAGTAGTGCTTCAGGCTTTGTCTACTGGGTTGCTTCCAAGAGTGACTTTGCACCAGTGTTTTCATGTTTGCTCAGTAGAGCTATTCAGGATGGAAAAAGAGAAACTTAGATACTTACTTAAACGTATAAACTGTAAATATAATACTAGAACCATGTTGTCAAGGCTGTGAGCAGGAAGTGTGTCTGATGGCCAATACCAACACTTGTTACTGCCATGCACCCAAGATGTTCTTTACAAATTAGATTATAATAAAGCACCAGTAAACTGTACTAATGTACAGTTTGTACAAGTTCATGTTTCTCAAAATGCCTGACTAATATTTAAAGGTTACGATGTAAATACTAAAGCAAACAAATGCCTCCTGTCCACCTTTTTGCTGCAGCAGCAGTGACTATGGAAATACTTCAGAGTAATAGGCAAACCTCTTCCTTTGTTCAGGAAACAAAGTTTTCTATGTTTAGACTTTTGCTTCGTCATTAACATTACATTTAAAAGGAACGCATTCTATGAATTGGCTCATTAAAAACCAAAGCTTCAAAGGCTGAGAGGGTAGATCCTTGTTACCCTGTTTTAATTAGCTGAGTCTCTCAAAAACAAAAGCCTGAAAGGGCACTACTGTTTATTCCTGTTCATCCATGCCCTATCACAGGTATTTCATTTCCATCCCATCCCATTTAATTTGTTGGCGATGCAGCTATGAAAAAACATTTATTTTCAATTGGTCTGGATAATGTTTTTTCCTCCATTGGGAATTTAAATACAATCTATTAATTCGCATATCCTTTTACATTCACACAGCCACTACACATCTTATAATGAAAAGGCAATGCTCTTATCATTTTTTATGACCCTTTTTGTGGCTTTTTTCCTGTGGGGTAAAACATTTTGTGTGGCTTTATCACAACAGAGCTAATGCTAAGAGAATAACAAGCCTAGACTACTTACTGTTTATGACAAAATACGCTTTTTATGAATGCCATAGGATTTATTTCTTCTGACATTAAATGGGTATCACAGAGAGAAGAATGTTGTTTTTTATTCTCTCTCTCAGCTGGTCAAAGATGTCAAACTTGGCATTCGCTGTGTGAGCCGAGATGCTTACTTGATGCTCCGTAGCCCTCATCTGCCAACTCATTCACATGCACCCCATTGTCTCCACTGCTATTTCTGTTTGTTTTTGAGGGAGAAGGTGGGGGGGGAGCAATGCGATGGGTAGAGAAATGTCCACAGGCCCTTCAGCCTTGTGTATTCTACGTGTTTTATCTCGCGTTTGACTTTAAGTATCTTCTCCTCGTTCTTATTCCAGGTCTTTGTTAACTTTGCGAAGCACCAGCACGGGGAGGACAACTCTCAGGTCTATGACAACGCAGTGGACACTTCAGATGAGATGCCGATGAAGTCTGTGAAGACCCCCCAAGGAGCAGAGATGGCGTAACACCCATTATACACATTATACACATTACAATGACAGCGATATACTTCAATCAAGCTTAAATTGGTGTCATTTCCAACAGCAGAAGAACGGGCTCAACCTTTTTGCTCGGCATTGTTTACCTGAGACCACCCATGACTGGCATTGGTCAACGACGTCATGTACTGTAATTGTTTGTGTTGTTTCTATAACCACCCTTGCATAACCTTCCCTAACACAACTCATCTATATCTGAAGTTACAGTGAGTATACACTGCAAAATCGTTTATGCTCTCGGGCGTTTTCTGTATAGCCTTCAAATATTTATTATCCTGCAGATCACACTTTTGTCAAGTAATGCTGGCTCTTCAAAGTCAACACCATAGACGATAGAATATGGATGTAGTCTCCGTAACCTCTCCCACAGGTCTCCGAAGAGCTGTTGTAAAGCCCAAAGTCTGCGCCTCAGGCGGTCTCCATCTCGGGCAGAGAGGTGGCTCGGAGGAGGAACTGAAGTTACAGCTAGGGAACGGGTACCGCACCCACCTGCCCTCAATCACGTTCAGCTTTAGGCTTTAATATAATCCAAACGGGTGTGTTGTATGAAGAGTTAACCCCTGTACTGTTGAAGGATGATGCAAACAAGTTTGCTCAAGTTTCGGTCAGGATAATTCTGTCCTCCCAAACATATCAGGAGGGACACGACCCTGCCGGTCGCATGCAGACCTAAATCTTTATATTCCATTTCAGACGTCAGCTTTAGTTTGGAATATATTGCTGACCTCAGCAGAGTGGAGGAGAGTGCAAGGACCAAATAATCTTCCAAAAGCATCTTACTTTGCACAATATTTAGAACACCTCAGGGTTGAACTTCAAATGTAATTATGTTTGAGATATTTTGTTGTTTATAAAGATTATATTCTGAAATGCAAAAAGGTGTAATAGAGAGGAGCTTGCTCTGATGTTTTAGATAGGTTACTTATACATATCGATACATACCTAAATGTAAGAATGTTTAACAACTCATTGATACACAGTTAGGTCCAACCTCATATTGTAATGTTCTAAAAGGTACGTCAATGATTGTTTTTGCTAAAAAAGAAGGTAATAATAGCAACTCTGTCTGATGTGCTGCCTTTCAACACTTGAATGAGCCTCCAATCAGCTGTAGATGGTGTTTAATCAAAGACATTGAGGTTACAGCAGCGGAACGATGATCAACCAGCTGTTAAAACATGTTGGGTCTGCAAGAAAGACAACACATCCCATGTGTGCTCACAGATGACTCGTTTCTAGAGCCTTTGTGACTGTAACTGCCGTTAAAGTCATACATGTTGTGCCTTTTAAACATGTGGAAAGTCTTTGAAAAGCAATGGGCCCAAGCAGCATGTATTGTTGTCTATGTTAAAGAAATACTTCACCATAAAACCCATTTGTATATCAGTTCCTCACCGTGTGGGATCGTGAGTTCTTGAAGAAATACATGTTTGGGAAATAGTGAGCATACAACTAGATCAATGGGACTTATTCTGCACGAGTGGTGTGGGAGTTTGTAAAGCGATGTTGTAATATAGTAAAGACGGGATGAGTAATTGATTTAAAAACAGTCATTTTGTGGGTGAAGTGTAACTTTCAGATGTGTAAAATGATATCGATGTAAGACCCCCTTAAGTTCCTGTTCTATCAAGTTTACATAAATGCAGTACAACATGATAATGTTTAAAATTTTTGGGAAACTGTAATATATAATTTATGTCATCAATGTTTTGATACAAGTGCACAACCTATCTGTAATATGTGCAATATCTTGCCTCAGGAATATGTCCATTGAAATGTAGAGAATAGTCCATAGCTCGATTCTCTTCAACACACCGTCTGTACTGTAATAGTGAGAGGCCGTAATGGCCTTTGATTATAAACCTGATGCTGCTCACATTACTTGGCACTTAGTCCAGAATGTGAATCCCTTCTCAGTTCATGCCTCACCGGTTTATTTTGAGAACTTGACATCATTGTTCTGCTGTGCTCAGATGACTGTCATGCCGGTTGCAAAGAATAATGAATCCTATCTCCACTGAATCCTGCAAAGACAAATTAAACATTTGCACAAATTGTAACGTGACTCAGGCTCACATTTTTGCACATTGCTTTATTTGCACAGAGTTCCACTTTCTACATGCGGTTTTATTGTCTTTCTTTTCACTCCTTTGTGTCTTTCACTGAGTGTAGAGTTAAGTTGCAGACTCCATCACACGTCCATCCTTTAACTGAGACCATAGGATGCCAGATACTGATTGCACCAGAGTGGGAAAGGCATTTTGTATTTCACGTTTAGTGGGGTGGGAGGGATATTTTGTCTGCCAGATGCCTGAGGATGAATTGATTTTCTTGTCAAACTATATTACACGGATACTTGTACTGTGTTTCTTTTGTTATGTTCCTTTTTATTGCAGCAAATTCAAAACCAGTATTCCTTATGTTAGTTTTCTTTCGATTTTGTTTATACGTCACAACGTATCTAGCTTTTGTTTTGAAACAGCTCTACTTACAATAATTCGGGTTTCTGTGATTTTAAATACATTTCCAACACTGATATCCAGTTTTTTTTTCCTTCTGGATTGGTAGGTCAACATTTGTCTGCTCTACTTTTCCTTCTAAATTATAGAGATACATGTATATGTATTTTATTTTCCCTCAGCTACACATGTGTTTGTTTGTGTTTCTTGGGAGTGGCAGTCTGGGGGGGTGGAGGATAGCTGCCATCCTCTATAAGTTCCTGTCTTTCACCCGGCTGAAGTATTTACTTCCTATCTTCCTGGCTTACATGCACATCTGAATAAAAGAGATCGATGATGTCTCACAGCTATACTTTAATTCACTTATTTTAACAAGTATGTGTCGTGTTTTATTTCTTAAAGTTGTAATGACTTACTCAGTTGTGTCATTATTGTGCAAGATGTACAAATCACCCATCTGGATGGAAGAAAAATCATTATTACGATATTAATGGAAATAGGCTATATATCCAATATAATTTAATTTGATATGCAACATTATTACTTTCCTTAAGATTATTGTTGTGGATAGCTTGATTTCAAGGGCCATTAACTGTCTATATGAATTAGCAAATCCTCATATTGTTAACTATATGACTCTAATATGATCTCTATTGTTCTTTGATGGTAGAATGCACCACTCATATTTCCCACGTACAGTAAGAAGGCTTAATCTTGGCAAACTGTTGCTTTAACTGCAGTATCTTGAGTTGATGTTGGGGCTCTTTCTGCATGTATCACACCTCTTGTCTGCATGCTCATTAGAGCGCCACGCTCTGGGGCACAGCGCCAGAGGCAATCAGTCAGGTGGGATTTTCGAGGAGGTGATAAAACATGTGTCCTAAAGTAAGATTACTTGTCACATTCCACCATTATTCCCTCACACGTCACCTCCAAGTGTAATACTGCAAAGGTTTATGAGCAGAGTTCACATTACAGAGCAGGAGTGGTGAGTGTGCGGGCCTGTGTGTAAGGGCCGGTAATTAATTTGAGCTGTTGAATCACTGAATGTTTTTTTTAATATATACTGTATGTAGAGAATTACATTTCCAGAGCGACACCTGGTGTGTTTTTTTCCCATTCAGAGCAAACTATTGTTGGCCTGATGTCCATTTGGTCATCTTTGGTGTCCATGGTGACCATTTGCAAAAGAACATTTCTTCATTTTCGGTGCAGTAGTAGGCATTATTATTATTTTCTATGAAATGATAGAGTGGAAAAATACACGGAGGATGGCACAAAAAGGTATTTTCTATTCCAGTAAATTGAATGCAGCAGGAATATGTTTTGGAGTGAAGTTTGTCAGAGTGTGTCCCCATTTTTCCTCAAATGATTTGAATTTTGTTTAGTTCGCAAACCACCACTCATTACGCCAACGATATGATTTTTATAGCTCATTCTATACATAATCTTTCTCAGGACTTGGCTTCGTGCCAGTCTCTGTGTCAAGTTACGAGAATAAACGAAAGGCGTTGTCAGCCGGAATGGGAAGATTACAGGAGTTAGGGGAGATGATCTGTGATCAATGATCTGCTCGACAGGCGAGCTTTACAGAAAGCTCCTGCCACCCTTTCAGACTGTAATCACCCTCTGTACTGAGATTGCTGTTCTTGCTTCAGGCTTCCTGTTATATATACTGCCTGTTTATCTCTGCAGTTCAACTCTAGACTCTGCAGAGCAACTTGTTATTTTCTGCCTGTCTGGAGTGATTTTTCTTTTCTTAGATATAGTTTTTTTTTGTTTTAATGATTGTGTTTTCATGTTGCCTCCATTACTTCTTTTCTCTGGATTAGTTTTTTAGCTATTTGGAAACCGTGAACTTACATCGACTCATTAGAATGATCCATACAGCCATCGATTATTCGTCTGTAAATGCTCCCCCCACCCCCCTCCTCTGCCCCCCACTGGGATCGGTGCAAGGGAACATTGGGCGAAGATGGACAGGTTGTCAGGCGGTGACACCCATTCGCACCTCGAGTCAACAGGTAACCAAACCTGCATGTCTCTGGACTGTGGCTGGACAACATGTGAAACCTGTGGCATATATGAAAGATGTAGGTCATAAATCCTTCAAAATGTTTCATCTTGGGAAAATGTTAAGATGCTTGTTCTAGATTTTGAATATGAAGGGATGAAAAGTTGAATGTTCAATAAAGAATTTTAGAATATGACAAGAAATAGTGTGACACCTGTACTTTGTGTATGTGTCTGCGTTTGTGTATGTATTTTCTAATTTTCTCTTTTTTTAATAAAGGCTCCTGCAGTGGACAGGTGTTGTAAATGAGCATTTTGCTATAAATGTTTAGTTATTGGCCAAATTATAATGCAACTGAGATGTCCATATCAAATAAAGTCAAGTCAATCGTAATAGCACTTTGTACCACAGTATTCATCTGTCCGTCATGACACGCGGTATGGAGCCAGTAAGTGATTGTCAGTCTGCTCATTCAGACCACAGCTCACATAGAAAGCATGTATTAATATATTATTTCTCTGCATTGTAAAACAGACCGACACATTTAGTAAGTTTACTGTATATTACGCCACACTTTCAATACATTACGTGTATTTTTAAGCACAAAAAACTGTACTTTGAACTTTTGCTAAAGCTAACTTAAACATTGAAATACTTCAACAACAAAGTGCTGTAATTTCTGAAAAACACATTGACTTTTATCCTGGCAGTCCTTGAACTTATTGCCTTTGCAATAATAATAAAAAAGATATAAGAAAACATCTTGTCAATTTCAGAAGGAAAGGTCTCCGCAGGGTAAGCAGTGCGCTGATAATATTTCAATAGGTTTTGTGCTTTCATGGAGCATTCGTTGTGTGTTTTAATATTCAACTTTATTATGTTGAAAAAGTCATTACATGTCACTAATATATTGAAACTGAAAATCTGGTTTGACTCAGACTTTTGATGTAGGAGACTCACATTGCCAAGATGGTACATTGTTGCTGGCTATAATATGAAAGCATTCTTTTACCATATTTACTGAATACATATGATATTCATATGACCTGTGGCTATAATAATCTGCAGCCTGAAGTTGTGCCTTACTTTAAAAGAAACTGACGTTTGGGAATAGCTTACCCAAGTTCCTTAAATCTGATTGTGCCCTTTTAAAGCCTTTGTTGTGATCAGGAAACTATTTTAAAACCTCATTATGGCTCGCTCGGAATTGTTTCATTTGTATGATCTTTTATTATATTTGTGTTTGTCTTGCTCAAAGTATGTCTAGACTTTCTTCTAGAGAAGAGGAGCAGGCCTGTTCAAACTAATTATAAAGAATGACGTCATGAAATCTCTTAACTTTGTGATATTATTATGTGATTTGACGTTTTCATTGCACATATTTCTATTTTGATTAATTTAGTTATTTCAGCTCGAGGCCCATATCGACTGCTGAAGGTTGGGGCGGGGGGGGCTGACTGGCTGACTGGCTGGAGCCCTATTTACATCCCTGCCGTCAGTTTAGGTAGAACATTAATATTTGAGAAAATAATAGTACAAAATAATCAATCAAAGTAGAGAAAAAATGAAAACACTTCATAACACCTGGAGACCATTTTCACATCACTCATATGTGCAGTAGGTCCTTTTCATGATGACCAATGTATATGTTTTGCATGTCGCATATTCAAATCTGTGTGCAGGCGGTTTCTGTGGAGACGAATGTCAGCAGCATCTTGTGGGCAAAAGAAAAGGGAAAAACCCCAATTCATGCTGTTGTATAAAACATGGCGTTTTCTTCTCCTCTCCTCCTGCAGTTAACTGCCTTTGTTGACATTTTTATGCATACGCGTCAAGCGGAACCCTCCATCTTGTCTCCTGCTTTGATTTAAAGGGACGGAAATAACATCTCCCCTTTTTTTTCCTCACTGTTCTTTCTTCCCCCAGTTTAAGATAGGAAATAACTGATGTTTCACAGCCTCTTTTTTTATGGCGGCCATTATATTTTTTGTTACTGATATTTCTGTTTTATTAAGTTCGTGGCATTTGTTTAATTCCCATGCTCCGCTCCGACGTGTCGCCGACACGGCGAAGCTCACACTGAGTGAGTTGGTAGTTTGTACGCAGCACAGCTTTGGACTATTTTGAGCAAGTTCGTATTTTCTATTACTATATATGTCTGACAGACCTCTGTGGAAGCTGTGGTATCGAGGTACCACAGGCTTGTGATGACACCTTCTGTGACAGGGTTCACTTTGATCAAATCTCTAGTCTTCAACAAGACAAGACGGCGTCATAAAAATATATTTGCGATGACCCGAGGATTCTTGCGCTTTTAGTCCCGGGCTATTTAAGTTCCCGCCACCCACCACTCTGGGGCTTCATGCTGAGGGGTGGCGAGGGTTCAGGCTCGCTGTGCGGGCCTCGACTCCCTTTTGATTGGTGTTCATTCGGCATCTCCCGCCGCGATGAATGTTTCAACACCGCTGCGAAGCCGCAGACATTTCGCAGCACCCTCCAGCGATTCTGTTCCTGCCTCCAGAGCGCCGCTCGTCTTTGAAGGTGGGTTCGCTGTCACGGCAGCATCATCAGGTACGGGTCGTCTGGTGGGCTGACTGATTTTAATTATTCAGCTTTCCTTAAGTCTACTTTGCAATCAATGGCGAATTACTTTCCTTCCCACGTTACGCCATGTCTTCTTTTGGACTCGCTTATGTAAATTGCAATTGTCTTTGGGAGGTGGGGGTGGGTGGGGGGGGGGGGATGAACCTGATCAGCATTTAATTCAAACCCAGTGAATATGATTTAATAATGTTTGTCCCTGCTGTGTTGATCACAAACTTGGCCAACATAAAGTGCACCATACATACAGTATACAAGCACAAGTAAATATTTAACAGCATTTTTCTTTTACACTATAAGCATGTTGCTTTGATATATATTTGATATTTGTCTAAGATTAGTTTGAAAAAGCTTCTTCTGTTATTTCTAAAACATTGTTATGGATGCCCTCAGCTTATTCCCAGTTGCAAGTTGCAGTTTTATGATATGGGACTAGGACTGAGTAAACTGTGTATTGGTTTATTTGGTAAGGACAGTGTAGCTTCATAAAACATCTTTAAAAAAGAGCCTGGGTTAACCAAGATGTTATTTTTCATCTGTAGTGCCGTTCTAAGCCTGCAGCTATAATAATACAAGAAGAGAGAATATTAATATCAGAACAAACAGCATTCAGGACACACTAATAGTACATTGTCAAGTTCTATTAAGAAATGCAACACAGAGGCTCACAAGACAACACACATACGGCAAATAAATGAGGGATAATGAAGGTGAATAGAAACATGATCTAAAGACGAGTGCGAGATAAAACAGGTGACGGTAAACAGACTGAAAGAAGTTCAGCGTGGACAGTAAGGTTCAGTTACGCGCTCGTGCTGACATAGCTGAGTACTAATTAACCATTTATTTTAATGAGCTTTAAATGTGTGCTGCAGGTCTCTCATGGGCAATGGGATGGAGATCCATTCTACTGCAGCTGTTACAGAATATGCAGCCGGACTGAAAGCACCTTTTTTTTGTGAGATAATGCAATCGCCTCTGACTGTCCCCACCCATACTACTAATTTTCAACAGCAGAAAAGTAATGCATCACAGATTACATGTGTATTAACAGTACAAGGAAAATGTCATTAAAGACATGTCTAACATCATATTTAATTAGTTCTTCCAATACAAATATGCTTTAATGTGATTTTGTGTATTTTTTATTATTTCAATATTCAACAAAAAACACATTGATCCCCTTGTTGAAATAAAAGAAAGAAATATACACTTTTATTGATCCCCTTGGGGGAATTGACCTCTGCATTTGACCCGTCCTTGGTTATTAAGGAGCAGTGGTTTGCCGTGAAGCGCAACTGGGAGATCCGTATCTTGCTCAAGGGCACTTGGACATGCAACTATGGGGAGAGCGGGGATCGAGCCGGGTACCTTGTGTTTAGGGGACAAACACTCTCCCCTACGAACTGCAGCCGAACGCCCAAATGAAACGATAATCAAGCCACAACAAAAAACAAAAAAACGCAGCCCATTAACAGGGGGAACAAACACAAAGTGTTATTTCCAATTTAATTGTCATGCAGTGCATGGTTATGAGGTTATAATTATCCTCCTCAAGACCTCAGTGTGAAAATATAACAGCATGTCCCTGTTCAACACAATCGACCACCACAGTGTATAAACACACTTAAGCAGACAGGGTTGATTTTGTGTTTTGGTTTGTCATGGCTTGTCATAGAATGTGTGCAACCAGTTTCAATTCATGAAGCCTCGACGGCTCAACAACAAAGCTCACTTCAATAATTCATTTGCGGGACAGTGTGTGTAGCTCGTCGCCCAGAAAGGTTGTTTGGCAGGTGAGTTGAAACAAATCTGATGGTTTCAACTCACAGTAACACTAGAAATGCATGACGGACCTTTCAGACGGACTGTCCGAGCCTGAACGCACACATACATAGATCGTAATGATGGCGTCCATCCATCAGGCCGGTTTCAGGGTTCAAACTGTATTTCGAGCATGCTCACATGTGCTTGGAAGCCGTGTCCCTGTTTTTCTATTCCAGAATCCTCCTCTGTCATCTAGTTGGCCATCTTGTATAATGTTGTCTTGTTCACTAAACGGGTTCCTTGAAGTCTCGGCCGTGGACGAGTCTTTGTATGTAATCTCGTCAGGAAAGGGATGCACTCGTTTGAAAGGGTGCCAGTGATCTCGTTGACAATAGAGGTGAAAAAAACGAGCGGGCTCTCACCGCCTTTTGCCACTTCACATCCTCACAGTCTAATGGGCTGGTGAAGAGGCTCGGCTTGCCAACAAGGTTGCTGAAGTGGGGGAAGGAGAGTAAAAGAGAGGGGGAAAGAAAACTGAAGGAGAGTTTACGGCCCGGACCCTCTCACGCCCGGCTGTTTCTCTTCTCGCTCTCTTCCCAAAGCCTCCCGGCGCTTTCCAATCTGTTTTGTAGCCGAGCGTCCTACTCCGCTCCCAATGTTTATCTGACATCATGAAGGGTCTCGGCTTCCCCCCGATTCCAATGACAGCCCAAACTCTTCAGAGTGCACACATAAGCCAACTCGGCAGATGACATAGCGCTGCTGAGCCTGTCGGCCGGACCGCGCGGCTCCCAGCATGCTTTGCCCCCAGCACGTCACCTACCTGGTCTGGCACGGACTCAGCCCCGCAGACCACCTCATTATTCACTCCGACAGGGTTGGATGACCCAGCAGCTACGCCCGGACTTGTTCTGGGAGCATGAGCAGATGCTTGATTCTGTAGCTGGGGCTCTGTTATCAAACTGCAACGGACTCAGGAAGCATCTTCCACTAAACTTCTCTAGTGAATAAACTGAGAGACAAATTAGCTGGCTGGTGTTGGCATCTGTGTTTGTTTGAACAGAATCAGAGCTGATGGGTTGACGCCATACTCAAGCCAGAACAGCCTTTATACAGAGGGAAAAAACACAAGGTTTTATTTCCAATTGAATTGTTATGCAGTGCATGGTTATGATACAAAAAAAGAAAGCCAGGAAAGAACCTATTAATGCACCACACACATCTGCCTGCAGGTGCATACTGATCAGCAAAGCGTCATTGAGCTCAGGATGATTCACCCAGGCTTTTATTTTGATGGAGCGATTCAGGGCCGCACTTGAAGTGCCACCTTGGTGTCCCTTTGGTCGCGAGTCCCCCAGTGAAGCACCGAGGGGGATTTTATAAATATATATTTTCACCTCCCTTAAATCCAATGAGTTTTGACCTCACCGTCATTGGAATACAAAGTAAGCGAGACAGAGGGCCCCTGTTTAAAGTTATATCTGAGGGGGGGTGCCACAGCTTGGAAACAAACAGTATCAGCACCCTGCACTCTCACAGATAAGCAAAGTCGGCAAAAAAAAGAAAAGAGATACATATGTTTACCATCACTAGACTTCGCTGCATCAGGGGAAAAAAAATTAAGGACACAGAGAATGCCTGACCTTGAAAAGGCTGCGGAGGCTGGACAAACCCCTTCAAGTGAGCGTTATTTTTGTCATGAAAGGCAAAGAGGCTAGTGTTGATATTTGTGATAAAAACACATACAAAAATGTAAGTGAAATATATATTAAGAAATTGTTATTTTGCTGAATCAAAACCCCAATGCTACTTCAGTGTTCACCTCTAAATAAGTCCAGTTTTAAATGATTGACGTAAGTCTGCCACCCTTGTCATCAAAAGCAAATGTTATTTGTTTACCTTTTGTAAAAGTGGAATATAATTTAGATTCTGATTTCAATTTCATCCTAAAACCAGATTAGAACTATTTTTGACATTGCACCGCCAACACCGTTTTCACTCTGTGTTAAACAGGACAGAGGAAGTAATGGGACGCATTTCCCTCTGTTTCCCTCCTGACGGGCAACTCTACAGAGCAAAGGTATAAAGTGTTGCTTATTTAGCCGTAATGCTAAACCCATAAGTCTCATTGTAGCTGCCTTGCCTGAACAAAGTTCTTCAACAGATCCTACCGAGAAAATGTACTTAAATGTGTGGTTAGAGAAGCTGTTGAGAGAGTTGCATGGTACTCAGAACAACAGTGGCATAGCGTGTTTGTGACGTAGGTGTATTAGGGTCTGATCATGCATGTATGGGCGAGAGGGAACGATGTCCTACTGCGTGTGTGTGTGTGTTTACAGTGCCAGTGAAAGGCCAGGCCAATCGATCAGCAGGGGCTTAACAGCTCTAGTCAAAGAGCACATTTCGGCTTGCCGCTCAGCGCTCTGCGGGCTTCTTGTGCCGCGGTTGTTTTAGTGGTGAAGTCAAATGTCCAGACTCACGATGCCCGGACTGAGCCCTGCTGGACTAAGATTTTAAGGAGTCTGACAATGACTGACGTGCTTGTTGTGGAAGCATTGGTTTAACGGACGGATGCGAGGCTCCTCCAAAAGGTTGAAAGGCACAGATGCTGCCTTGATGAAGGTCAAAAGCGTGTCGAGGAGTTAAAGGATTTTCTCTCCGTGGCGCTTGCGTTTCATGATGGATACAGATCACACATTTTAACGACCGCCCGCGGCTTCTCGCCCAGCGGCAGTGGTTGGATGGTTTTGAGCGCATGGAGAAGTCAAAGAAAGCGATTCTCGCAGAGACACCGGTTCCATCCAGGTGCGACTGAGCTCGTCACGGCAGGTTGACGATGGCGTTGTCCACTCTCACACGAGGCTGGGAAGCAAATTGCAGAAATGCTTGAGGTCGGATGAAGTTGTCTTCTTTGGAACGGGGACCAGGCACAATGTTTTCCACAGCACCGGGACTTCCTCCTGTCTCAAGTTTAGTGTGTTTTTGCAGGACATCCGACAGACGGATAGTGCAGGTCTTCAGGACCCTGGGGCTGATGACATCAAATCCTGCAGCTTTGCCTTGGTGGAGTCTCTCCAGCTGTCTTCTCACCTGGTAGGTTGGAAGTGCCCATTGTCCGACTGTAAATTAAACTACACGTGAAATAAAAAGAAGGGAACGTGAAAAAAATACAATAAATTAAAACACACACGGCGCCATTTTACATCAAAATGATTGCATTAGTAGCAACTTCCTACATATTTTGATTGGCATACCAACTCAGATGCACTCTATAGCTCCCTGCCATTGAGTGCTGCAGGGATAACACATGTGTGTAGGCCAACCCATTAGTTTTTTTATTATTGCTTCCACAAAAGTCGCCAATGACCTATGTGGCAAACACAACTTTCTGATACTTCGCTGTTTTGTTCACCGAGATACTATAATCTTCACAAATTGACTTGCTTGCAGAAGGCAGAAGTAAAAAGATAACTTCAGACCTTACTGAAACGCAGGCCGCTGCGGTAAGGACTCAGCCTTAATGGTACCAGCTGCACAGAACCTAGTCCGCTACCAGGGTGCCCCTACCTGATGTCTTTTATGATCACAGCAGCAGAGCAGTGAGCTGTGAGAAATATCACATGTACTGTGTACAGGCTAGCAATCTCTGGAGGTCCACATAGAGCCAACACCAAATTTTCGCATGAGAGCCCTTGCAGACTAAATGCATTTTGGCAACGGCCTGCCCTAACCCCTCTGCAGAGCCCACACATCCAGGCATGTCTGAGTAAGTGTGGACTTTTAGATTCAGCATGTCTTCTCTCTTCACCGCCTCCAGTTTTCTTGCTGCATCTGAAGCCTGTAAGGAAACAAGTGGCCTGAGTACCGCTCCAGTGGGGGGGCCGTGTCCCAAATTCCAGCAGGTTTTTATTTTTGACATCTTGTGATTTATCCATAAAAGATTGTGATGTATTTTGATGGAATAACACATTATGTAGATAAAGAAAAATGTCACATATCATAAACTCTTTTAGTGTTTTGAGTTGTTGTTGGTTATTGGAAACAAAAATACGTTCTTCTTCTGAAAACGTCGTTAGCCAACAAACGTGCTTTCTAGTCGTTACAAGCAATTGATTGAGAGTCAGGTCATTCCTTATCAGCCCAAACCACATTTTCGGAGTCATTCACCCAGTGTTACAACCTGCACATATCTTAACCTCGCTGTCAGACAGTTAATCAAACCACTTTGCTTATCGAATGGATCAGCTACCGACACGGCACGGCGGCTCGCGGCCCTGAGATCTCTGCACCGCCTGAATGTCGCTGCTGGTTGTTTGTGTTTCCGGCTGCTTTGATTACGCGGCTCCAGCCCATTTGGCGTCCCAAATCACTAGAATATATTATTGACAGTAGAGGAGGCGAAGCTCCATCTGTGTGTACTTGTCTCTGAGGACAGGGCTCACTGAAGAGGATACGCACTTTTGGTACTGGGGTCTAAAAATAAACGCACTGATGGCATCATACGGCGCAAGTCAACGGCGATGACAACCTGACTTCTCATTAAATGGCTCAACCAATCCATATCCATCCAACACTAAATTAACAGGGTATATGTTTTGCAGATAATTATAGATACGTTTTGTGAATAGAGAAATAAAGAAAGCCTGTGAATTGGAACAGCTCTGGCAGCCAAGATGTGTTTCTTGTCACAAAAAAAGGAGAAAAAAAAGAGTAAACAGTTAAGAAAGCGTTTGCTTTTTACTATTTCAGTGAAAAACGAGTACCAGGTTGCACGGATGTATGTGTATTCGCTTTTTATAGCTTCCACAATGTGAAAGCAGCATTCAATGTACAAGAGGAGACAGATGAGAGTCACTAGAGGATACAGATGAAATAGGACTCGTGATGTAAAAGCCTCTTGAAAGGAGGAAGTCAGTCAGCATAGTTCAATCTGACCAGTGGAGTTATTACGTCTTGCTGCAATGGGCCTGAAATCCGGCTTTACTATACAGAGAGGTTTTCATTTGGTTTATTAGGATTTTAGAGGAAAAATCCACCAAAAAGCAAACACATTACAGATAATTCATTTTCCAGGACATTTCCTGTACATTACCAACAGCCTGGAGCAAGTCTCACAGACAGGAACCACGATGTTTCTCTCAGAAGAATAAAAAGAGACTTATTGGTTCGTAGTCAGAATCAGAATAATGTCTCTTGCAAAGGAGGTTATTCACTTACAAGTCAGTTGTGCATACAAATAATCTATTTAGAGGAAATCCAAATGTAAAAAACTACATTCTTCAAATAACACAAAGAGAATGGAAAATAAAAATATATAGAAAAAAACACATAAACTGTTAAAGAATGAGAGACAATTTATGGCAACATTTAATTCCTCGTATAATTAAGAAACAAATGAAAACTCTCAATGGACATCTAGCTGTACCATTAAGCGATGCACCTCTCTCCTCTTTTCTTTCTCCTATGGATGAATCTTCATCTCTCCATCACACATGACTAACTCTGCTTCTCCCCGGAGTCCTTCTGACTTCACGTCTCATGGGGTCATCGGACCCTATGAGACGGCATAGATTCCATCTGCTGATGGACCTTCGATGGTTGGATCGTGAGTTCCTGTCGCCAGCTGTGCCACTGCCCTGCTGGGACTCCGCCCACTCCTCCACTTGGGAGGTCTCCAAACTCTCCATCGTGGAATATGCCTAAATATGAACTATTGATAAACTCTGTCAGATTCCTTGAATGTATTTTAACTCTAAATATGTCCTTCTGTACACATTACATCTATTGCATCTGTCCATCCTGGAGAGGGATCCTCCTCCGTTGCTCTCCTGAAGGTTTCTTCCCTTTTTTTCCCCCTGAAGGGTTATTTGGGAGTTTTTCCTTGTCCGATGTGAGGTTTTGGGTCAGGGATGTCTATGTGTACAGATTGTAAAGCACTCTGAGACAAATTTGTAATTTGTGAAACTGGGCTATACAAATAAACTGAATTGAATTGAATTGAATATAGATACAAGTTGTATTTGTCTGAACTGCTTTGCAAGCCATTCTCTTGTGTGACCTATACGTATGCACCTGAACCTCAGGATTTTTAAGGAATATTTTAAATGAGTTAAATGAGAAGATAAAACCACTTAGTTAGTTAATTAAAACCTGCTCTCTATGCCTGTGTTGTACTTGCCCAATTCCAAGAAAGCATATTTGTACGAAATGTTCATTACTCTAGTGATTATGGGCTGAAACAATCTGAGTGCTGCCAAAAAGCGGATAACCTATGCTAAGCACTGTGCCTGAACGCATCACGTGTAGACACAGACGGAGCTGCGGCCTGCTTTGGCTTCGGGAGCCGTGAAGACACAGTGTGGTGCTGCAGGCAATTAGCCTATAGCTTAGCATAAAGACAACCAGGGACATTTACTTGTCATCACTGCAGGTTACCAAGCAACCAGACGACTCTGCACATACACATTGATCTCCACATCTAACTCCCTGCTGGAATGCGAACAACCAGGTTTTTAATAAGGGGCGTACTCGGGATATATCTTGCAGTTTGCTTCGCGAAAAGAAAACGTGTGAATTATTCTCCAGGAAAACTTTTGTCTAGTTGGAATTTCAAAAACTTTTTTACAGGAAGAAGAAGAGTTCCCGTTGGAAAGCAAAGTTTGTAATTGCATGTATTCCCGTAAGATACAGGGGTGTCACGGGGTTGGCCAATCTTCAAATCTTTAACCATTTTAATCTTCTCTGTAGGCAACACTGATATCGGAGGTTAAATGCTGTGAGTCCCGAATGACGTACCTTCAGTTGCATCATTTTCTGATGCTTAACTCACATCAACCCCCTTTTCAAACAGAGATTGACACTTTAATATTCAAAGGGTTAAAAGTGCACTATGACTTGCACCCTCAGAAGCTTCCGGCCACCCCTCGGTGGCCTCATGCGGGGATTATACGACTCTGCCCGTTGCTCATCCACACAGAAGGGGACATCTGGGATGACATTCTGAAGCAGATGCAAAGAGTCCATTACCGCTGCCCCCCAGCGCTGCCGCCATATTTCCTCTGTCAGTGCAACCACGGCGATGAGATTCTGAGAGAGGTGACCAAGAGCTTGGCCTCGTCTCCAGCGCAATCTGCTTTCAGGACGGCAGAGCATGCAGGATGGCATGGGCATGGATGCACACACACACACACACACACACACACACACACACACACACACACACACATATAGCGCAGTGCCATATGGACAAGCCTCATAATGAGGGTCATTAATGTGCCGGTGAAACGTGTGATTGACAGGTGGCGGGGAGCGCGGAGTGGCAGATCCATCCACAACAGAAAAGATGGAGATGCCGGTGTCACGGCCACGCAGGCAGAAGCACAGAGGAAGAGTTTCTATTACGATGCGCCGGTGGCAATGTCAAAGCTTTCACCTGGCATGACCGAGCCATCCAAACGAGACTCCTGATGAAATTGTTTGGGTATTTATGTAAAAAGTCTAAGAAGCTTTCCTGTCCTCCTTGCACTGGAATATTATTGATGCCTTTATAGTCGTGTCTGTTCTGCTTGGTTTGAAGTACTGTCATGGCTCGATATGATTATATTAGGACTTTTTTTTCTCCCGGCAAAGCAGAGAGCACTCTCCGAAGGCAGATACCGAGAAATACAGCAGACTTCCAAGGGACTCTGCTCTGTTGACCCGAACCGCTCCGACCGAGAACAATCATGAAGACGGATGGCAAGCTTCGCCGTCTTCTCAACCACAGCTTCTGCTAATTGGTGTTCTTTGACAGCGGCTCATACATTACTGGCCCTACATTAGTAAACAGGTGGAGTAACACAGCACAGATATATTTTATTTTGAAGCAAACTCAAAGCAAGAAATGTAACCGTGTACAAAATAGATGTTCCATTAATGAATCCCTACGATCTCTACGATGCTCATATTCCAGATGTCAGCGCACCAAGCACACATAACTTTTACATTTAGTCCTGTCGTGTATTAGAACCGCGACTCTATGTCTGTGAGTGTCTGGCTCGGCCTTGAACTTATTAGGCTGCGTCATTCATGATGTTTTAACATTTTTACAAATGCAGATACAATTATCGAGCTGCAATAAGTCATATTAATTTATATGTAGAAACAAATGGAGTGATTAAACACAGCCACATTTATGTTTCTTCTTGTCAACTTGCAGGAAAATTGGAAAGCTCCATAAAAAATAAACAGCACTGCAAAATCAATAATACAAGGAATATGAGCCATTTCAACCATGCAGACGCTTTTAACCAAGTTTTATAGTGTTTTAAAATTGTCTTATGACAGTTATGCTTTAAAGGCACTTACTTCTTTCTTTTAAAATGTTATGAGTTCTATGAGTTCTATGAGTTCCTCCTTTTTGAGTTGCTTGTGGAGGTTTATATCCAAGCATTATTTAGTTGTCTTTAAACATCTTAAAACATGCTTGATGCTTCTCCACATGTGTTGAATGTCTTCAGAATTATTTAGTTTGCATGTTCAGCAGATCTGCTGTGCACTGACTATACAAGTCTCTATTTTATTCATAATCTTTACCAAGTTCAGGAAAAACCTTGTGACTTGTTCCCCTTATGATTAATGCAGTTCAATGTTCGGGGAAATGTACAAATTGTCATATTTACCCAGCCTACAAAATATGTGAAGCTACAAGCCAGCAGACAGTTAGTTTTCCATAAAGACTGGGGATCATGCAAAAACACTAGCTGCTGTCTCATACATATACAACAGGTGTTAGAGTTTTATTAATAATGTCATTTAATCTTCTCCTCCAAGAACTGTATACTTGAAGAATCGGCACGGTCTTGTAAGTAACTCTACAAAATAGCTTTTCCAAGAAACAATGTCTGTGCTGGGACTTTTTTACTTCATCAATGTGGAACGTTTTCAAGATTCTCCTAATTGTTTTAATTGAACATTAAACCAATTCCAATTGCCCACTACAACAAGTTACCTATCGAGGTGTTTTTGATTGCAAGAGAATTGCAGCGCGCCGTTCGGTCGTAAGGCCCTGGTCCCAGCGTGTGGGCCGAACGGCACATGATTGACATTTCCAAAGACCTCTGGAGCCACAGCCAGAGCCCAAAAGCTGCCGGATTTCCCGCCGCGTAAGCGACCCCCTTGAATGCCCATCAATGCCGAGGCTGTGTGTGTTCCACCCACAGAAGGCATCCCCCGCTGTCATGGAGACATTAACAGGCCAGGTTGTGCCCTGTCCTCTGCACTCCAACTCTTGTTGACTGTTTGCTGCGTTCTCTCGATGCTCTTCCTGGGAGGAGCTGACTGACTTGGCATCGCAGCCTTGAGGCGCCCACGGGAACAAATCCAGACAAACTCTTTTTCAATCTCGCAGTGACTGCTGACATTGCTTCTTTTTCTTTTTTTTTGCTGTGATGCTTGTGATTGAATTAATCAAAGACGGTTATCTCCCACAGCGATTTGTTCCCCTGGGTAAGAGTGACAGTCATTGGGAAGATGAAAAAAGGAGTTCTAGTAGCAGACCTCTCAACTGCAAAGTCAACCTGATGCCCTACGTCTTTTTTTTTTGTTTTTCCTCTCTTTGTCAGACAGCCTTTGGGGAAATTAACTGATGAGATCATGCCGGCAATATGGTTGCTATAGAAACTTCACGTATAAGATTTGGGCTGGAGTTTGTCACCAGAGAGAAAACAGGAGGGAGAGGGAGACAAAGAGGTGGCTGTGTGGAATCAAAGGTGGAATCATTTGCTACATGACATTGATGCCTTGTTGTATTTCATCTTTCCGGCAGCGCATCCTCGCTGCACTATCCCCATCAGATCCTCTAGAATATTTCATATACATAGTGAGGGATACACCATATTTCTCATAAACATAATTAGACAATAGCCATAGATCTTACCCATCAGTGTGTGCACTTTTCTACATTTCAGATAATCACTTTGGAAAAAGCTCTTCTTCTGTGAACCGTCCACCTTTGAGAAGTGTCGAGGTGCCTTCTGTATTGTTAAATTGCCGTCCACGTATTGATTAGATGTTCTGTTACTGGCCCCTTGTGGCTCAGGTCAGGAATGAGATTGCGATGGTAAGTGTGTACACGCCGTGTGTCACCTTTGTGCGGTACAGTAGGCTGTGTATGGGGTTCAGGAAAGAAGTGAATATATGAAAGATGAAGCAATCATTCTTGACCTGTCCAGCGAAAATAATGTGAACTTGTATCTAGGGTTCATGTGAAACTCTTTAATGTAGTTCATATTGCTGGTGTTTTAGCGGGACATGCTGTACCTGCTGCACATGCCGGCAAAGCAAGGAATCACGTCCCGAAAGAACAGGTTGTTTTTCTCTCTACGTCTTCCAGCAGCATTCAAATCGTTCATTACTGTGATTGAAAACAAATGGATAACTCTATCACGTCTAATGGAGTGAGCAAAAGAAATTGGTCTGTTCCTTTAACAGCCGTCCCAGACATTACTTACATTTGTTATAAAAATCTATTTTCAGTTTAACACCAGTTGAGGAGAGGATGTACCTGTAGAGGAGGGAAATTAAAAGTGATTAAATGGTGAAATTCATTTACGGCCGCAACAGTTGCGAAGGCTCGGCGAATGATTTACGACCGTCAAAGCTCTTCTTAATTCTGCTGCGGGTGGCACACGAGATGAGTGTCAGCACTAGTGAGGCTTCGGGCTCTGACAGAAGAGTTGCAGCATCGTCTCCCATCCCTCACTCTTGCCTCCTCCTCCTTTTCTTGCCTTTGTCTGTGTGACTTTTAGAGGAGAGGGCGAGCGTGGCGAGCTAGGCTTGCGCCTCTCTATCAAGTATCAATGCCCTCTGGAAAGTGTTTTATTTGAACATCTCCCGGCCCATCCTCTTGGCTCCCTGTAGACGCTGCCAGTGGATGCAAGTACATGTGCATAGGGAGAGCGTGTTCACAGGAACACACAGGGAGACGTTCAAAGACAGATGCTGACAACTTGAGAGTCTCGAGGAGATGCACCCTCCAATGCTCTCTGTACACCGTAAACAACACGCCAGACTCCCTCCACCTCTTTTTGTAGTCGCTGCGGTGCACTGTTGGCTTTCTTCGAATACTTTGAACCCGGAGTTGAATGGAGTTTGAGCGAGAGAGACAGAAAGTTGGAATGTCACCTTCTGCTCCCTGGCATCTCGACTGGGAGGGCCACGCAGAGTGCAAAGGGGCACCGCGGGGGCCCCGCTGAACTCGGGACAGATGGCGGGTTTGGACCCTCGGACCTGCTAATGAGCAGGTCATGCCAAGCGGTGTAGGACACATGGACATTAGGTGAGGCTGCTCCATCAAAGGCGTGATCTGCCACGTCAACGGGGTGAAGCCACGCGGTCTGGAACAGTAGATAATTAGTGGCTGAGCAAAGGATCTATTGTTCTTTTAATGCTTTATTTATTTATCATCACACGTCTTTGAGCAGAAAAACGAGGTACTTGGGCTGCTCGATAGTAGCCTCTGATATGGGTGCTGCATCGTGAAGAGTGTAATAACTATCAAAAGCTTGAGGTTTCACAGCGTCCATTTGACATGGTTCACCATCTTTTATCAAGCTGTAACTCAACTTTACTTTCTCAAAACTCAGCCAAAGTTCCCATGCTTGATAAACCTCATCGCTTGAGGATTTCTGCTTGCCAGATTAACGCATAGTCATTGTGCCACCTATTGGCAAGAGTCAACATATGAGGCTTTCAAAAATACAGAGATCAAAACAATGAGCGTACTCGGGGAGGATCCGGGGCATATTTTCTGAAATAAATGTGGTTTCCTTTATCTAAATGTTTAGAGAGCAACAATTAACTAACAATAGTTTTAAAGCCATGTTCATATATGCTTTAGTGTAAATGACCTGTAAAGAGAAACCAGTGAGAATCAGGTTGGATGATCGATCCACACGACGTCCTGAAAATGTAGAAGAATCTAAATGATGAAAGAACTTCTGCAAATGAAAGCTCAGTGGTTAATTTAAGTGTTTAACTGACAGGAAATCCATCCCACTTTTCTTTCTCAAACTCTGAATTCACTGTCTGTCCTTCTCTCTGTGACTCTTCACGTGTTTTACAATATTACTTCCAGCCCCTCCAGCCCACACACACGGTTGGTTTTAGCCACATTGACTTTGACTGTCTGGTATGGTACTAACAGTACAGCACATTAACAGATATTCAGTTGTTTTTATTTCATCATTACAGGCTTACATTTGATATTGTTGAGATAACATTCAAGGTTTGAGCCCCTGCAAAATGACCCAACGACGCAGGAAATAGCGTCAAACTCAAACATGCAGTGTCTCATCGCCATGGAAGTGCACGGCCACCTCAACCTTCATTCAGAACAAAATTGAACTTTGTAAAGTAATATTTTTTTTAACGATACACCGTCAAAGGAAAAAACACAATTTCTTTTCAGAATTTCCATGATGATCAGTTTAACAATTATAAAACCAAAGGATTTTATAAATATTAGATCCGTCACTCATACATGGTCGATGTCCGGTTCAAGCATAAGAAGACGACGCTAACATACAGAAGCAAAGAAGCAAGTCAGGTGACTTCATATTTGGAGCGACAAAGGAAGTCGGGTGGCTGGATGGGTCAAACACACACAGGACCTTCACCCAGGAGATCTTTGTTTGTTTCCCGTTTGAAACCCTCACCATGATTGTTTCCTCAACCTAACCAGTTGGTTTTGTCCCGTATGAAGCATTAGAATGGAAGTGATCACCACAGATAAGTCCCATGTAATCGGCTGATAACATTTGAATTGGGTGCGTCACTTGGGTGATACAGTAGCGTCAATTAGTGTATTCACTCAACCCAGGTTTGAAATAATGACATTCTGAAAAATTATACCATAAGCTATGACATGTATACAAATATATTAAAAGTCATTGTTTTATGACACCACACACAAAATATGTTGTTATAAAAATATAATATCCTTTTGATTTTTCTAACTCAACTCTTCCATTTTAGTAAATGGACAGTTTGTTTGTTTGTTTGTGTATTTCATTCAGTCAATCAAATCAAATACAATACAATATTATCCTATATAATATACAAAAGAGAGACTGAAAAGATATAGATAGAAGCAAAAAATGCTTATAAATTCCTATCCTAAATTGAAATCAAAATAGATCAGAAAATGTACATAAAATAAAGAAAAGAAAAATATATATATGTATATATACTACCACATACATCTTCCATATAAATACGTTTTTAATTTCATTTATAACTTTCAAGAATTGTTTTATAAATAATTCCCTTGAAGATAACTTGAGAGAAGAGTCAACTCCAGATATGGAGGCACCAGACATCACGTATTCTTAGTTTTTTTTAGTTATTCCCACCCATATCTTTGCCTTCTACTGATATGAATACTATATACATTATGTTGGGAATTGGCACCATTTATGTGTGTGAAAAACAGAAAAGTGTGTAAACACCACAGAGAGTATCCCTGCCAGGACATATTTTCCCAACTTAAACAATTTAGATGGGTGTCAAAATTGGTCACCACAGCAGATTGAAATGTAGAAACACGTGAGGTCACATCCAGTGAAGTATTATCAAGTTTCTTAACACCCTCAAAATGTAGTCTGTTTATATCTGAAATGAATGTAACTGTATAAATCCATATTTGTGGTGTGTTTTCTCTGATTAATATGCAGATTTATGATCAGCAGTTCTGATTGTAAAAACAAAATCAAGATGGGCTATTTCAGGTCATGCTAGAGCTGAAATGCATTATTTTAGCCTTCATTTGTGTGTCTTTTCATTTTCACAGTGAGGTAAAAGCATTATCCACATTCATATCCGCCCCAGATATTGATCTGACTGAGCTCAGATATAGAGCAGTTTTATCTGAGCTAACACTTCAGCTCCACTGTGACGAATAGTGTGAAACAGTTAATATTGGTGGGAATAGACAGGCTGCATCCTGGGAACTCATTTGTAAAGAGTACAGGTGAAGAGAAAGAGAAGAGACAGGCAGGAACTTGTGATGGATGATGAGGGTACACAGTGGACCAGTGACAGGAGAACATCAATAGTTAAAGCATCAGTGATGTATTGCATTTTGTAGTTTTGCAGCACTCAGTTGAAGTTGAAAGTAGTTTGGGAATTGCAGCAGCCCACACCCAGCGCTTTGCTGTGTCATACTTAGGAGGCGTGATGCTTTTGAAATGGTATTGTCGGGCATAATCAGTCATCAGCCTTCTCACCGGAGGCTTTTTTTGTTTGTTGTTCCTCCAAGCAAAAAGCTGAAGGGCGGCTGATAGACAGCGCATGACGAGCCCCAAATCTGCCTATTTGATATTGCCCCATAATGTGTGTGTGTGTGTGGGGGGGGGGGTATCTGTGTGTGTAAGTGTGTGTCCTGCCCACCTTAAATTCCAATGTTACAGTAAGAGTGGGGAACGCTCTGAATTCCTAAGACTCTCTTTGCATTTAAGCATTATAGTTATCCCCCTATGAGTGACAAATTCATACAAACATTTATTTCTGCATACATTTTTTGACCTTCTTATCGAGTTAAAGGTATGCATGTAGGTGCTATTCTGATTGTGCTCACTGTATAATGGCATCAACAATAGTACGATTTCCATTTTTATTTGAAGAAAAATGTGATATAACTTGTCTCGGAATTTACAACACTCAAAAGAGGGATATCATATTCATTAGTATTACATTTATGTAAATGCTATTTATTTAAGTGTTGTAAATATATATACTTTTGTTACCAACTGAGTTGATATTATTGTTACTCAGGCCACACGGATGGTGCTTTGTGCTAGATGCTAACGTCAACATACTAGCATCCTCACAATGACAATGGTAACATGTTCACCAGTTCAGGGTTAGCATGTTAGCAACACTGATTAGCACTAAACACAAAGTACAGCTCAAGCTGAGGGCTGAATACATCCATTATGCTAATTCAGTTATGACGCATCCACAACAAAATATTTATGTTCAAACTACATATATATATATATATATATATCAGGAGTGATATATTGTAAATAAATCTTCATGGCATGAGTCAGCCCTGCACGGTTCACACCAAATTGTACTCAGCCAGTCAACTTCAAGCAAATCAATCGCACCATGATTAAAATAGTTTTATAGCCATTCGGTTCAATCAAAATGAAGCTGAGAATGGTACACTAAAGTTAATATTCATCACAGAGGGGCTATTAATATATACACTTGAGACTCACAAAAGACATTTTGGACCAGACACAGACTCCTCAGTAGTCGGTCTCATGTCTTCTGTCTGCAGAGCCTCATGGGGGGAACATAATTGTTCTCTTCCACCACTTCAAAGGCCTCTGACATGTAAAGATTCTGAAAAAGGAATATATATATATATATATATATATATATATATATATATATATATATACAGGCACGTGCACAGATAGAGCCCTAGTGGTGCTCAAGCACCAGCCCCTTTTGCCCTGGATGAGAAAAGTGCCCTTTTTTCAGGAGGCCCTTTTTTTTCTTCATTCATCAGTGTTTAAGAATAAAAGTTTCTCTCTGTCATCAAGTCCCCCCCAAATGTATTTTATCTGACGGGGCATTTATTTTAGTTCTTGTGAGACTTTTGCCCCGACATGCTCAACATCGCTCATGAGCCCCTGGTTTTGTACTTTTGGTAAAGAAGAGAAGTTGATGCAGTGTGAAAAAGAATTGCATTGGGTTCTGTGGTTTAGTGGGTAGAAGCGCATGTTTGGTGGACACAAGGTCCTGGGTTCAAGCCCCAGCAGTGCCAAAAGAAATTGATAAATTATGTATTTCTTTTCAGACGGGAGCGCCCTCTCTGAATGGCTCCCTAGGCGGCCGCCTATACCGCCTGTAGGAAAAACCGCCCCTGGTTCAGAGGGCCAAATGTGCCGGCTTTAGTTTGAGGACCACTGCTCTTGGCTGTTGATGTCTGTCAATATCGCTCATTTTGGAACGGACGTAAGAGGACAATACGGATCCAAATCAGACCGGCGAGGAGGGCGATATGTGGCTAGCGCGACGACCCATTAGCCCAGTGGTTCCCAAACTTTTTCTGTCAAGACCCCCTTTGATGATATAGGAATATTGGACGACCCCTCCCCCCCCCCCCCCCCCCCCCCGCAACCCGACCCAGTTCATTGTATTATAATGCATGAACTGTATAAAATATTTGTATTTCTTTCGAAAATAAGTACATATCACTTCACAGTTTATTTATTCTTCAGTTTGTTTAACTGGGAAAAAAATAGCAATAATAAAATATATATAAAATAAAAAACATATAAAATAATTTGTAAATACAATTAACTTAATTTCAAACAAAGTGCAAACAACATATAATGTATTTCCTCACATTGAACAGCAGGTTTTCTCAAACAATAAAATAAGACAAATATGAACAAGGTGTGCAGGTCTACATGGACCATATTATTTTGTGATCATATTCCTATGTATACTCCTATTCATATATATATATATATATATATATATATATATATATATATATATATATATATATATCAGTGACTGGTGTGGGCTTGCTTTGCTTTACAGATTTTGTCAAAGCGGGGTTGCTGGTTGGAGATAGCTACTCTCAGTTTATTGCTCTGTGTCGCTCTACATCGCTCTGTGTCGCTGTGTGTCTCTCTCTCGTTCGCGCTCCCTCACTCTCTCTCTCCCTCGCGAGCTCGCTCTCTCGCTCGCTCTCTCGCTCGCGCGCGCTCGCTCTTGCTCTCGCTCTCGCTGGTTTTGCCACAGTCGGTCTGTGACATGAGCCGCTCTGGTGGCGTGGTTGGAACACAGTGCATGTCACGTCGGTTATTTTATATTGTTTTACCGGTGTATGTGTGCGTCTGTGTGTGTGGGTTGGTGATGAAGCCGCGACCCCCCTGTAGTACCACCGCGCCCCCCCTAGGGGTCGCGACCCCCACTTTGGAACCACTACATTAGCCAATCAGAACGCTTGTACTGTTGTTGCTATATAATAATTCATCTTTATTCATAAAGGAAGTGTAAGATAGCTGCCTGATGCTGCCCAGAGGAAACGCAGGTCATATTGCTGCTTATGCTTTAACTCTGTCAGAATCTTTTTTGGCATGTGCCCTTTTTTGGTGTTTGAGCACCGGCCCCCCAAAATGTCTGTGCACGTGCCTGTATGTATATATATATATATATATATATATATATATATATATATATATATATATGATTCTGTATTTTCTAAGCACATTTTTTATTTTAATTTCTTTTAAACAACACCTTAGATGAATCACCAAAGATGTTGGTTCAGTGCTAGTCACAGCATGACATCATACTCGTGTTGAACAGGCCGCTGCATCATTGTTTCTGGGCGGCAAAGAGAAGCCAGACTCTTATGCGATGAAACAGTGCCATCTATGGTAATTCTGAGTGTAAGACCTGTATTTAATGGCAGTCCTCTTAAAGCTTCAATACATATCTTCCTCTAAAGATGTGCTGAAGCAGAATGTGTGTGTGTGTGTGTGTGTGTGAGGGTGTGTGTGTGTGTGTGTGTGTGTGTGTGTGTGTGTGTGTGTGTGTGTGTGTGTGTGTGTGTGTGTGTGTGTGTGTGTGTCTGACCCGATTCACATTTGCTCTTAGAAAGTATTTAAGAGATAGAGCCAGGGGAGGAATTGCTCAAAGAATTAGTCATGGGTAAATCCAGAGCTTATGTGACTGTAAATATTCTTCTGACAGTTGGAAGTGACTCTAATATGTCAGACTTGGCTGCTGTCAGTCATACTTTATTTATGGTTGCTGCAAACGCGTGTCCCTTCTAAGTTACCTTAGGATGCATCAAAGCTTTCTATGTTATTTCCAGCAATCCTGCCAGTGAATGTGTATAGAGTACACACTATGGCATGATACAATGTGTTATATGGTGAAACCTGGTTTGATCTCGTCTTTTGTATTTATTAAATTGTTATTAACATTACAGCAAAGATTTACAGAGCATTTTATCCTTTATTTTATTTATTTTCTTATTTTTGGAGCTTAATTGTTTAAAATAATAGTAGAAAACATGTTGTGCCTGTTAACTACAGTTTTCTATTTTAAAAGAGAGTGACAAGGTCAAGTTATACATAAGATTTGTCCAGGCTTTACACATGGATTTTCTCTTTTTTTAAATATTTTTGTTTACAGTTCATTGATACGTCTTGTATTAAAGATTGTATGAAAGGATAGAAGCGTATGCCTACATTACAGTAACATGTTATGAAGTTAAGTGGGTATAAATATTTAGCATGAAGCATCTTGGGTGAAACAGTAGGATTTGTAAATGTCTTAATCACTGGTGACTCTACTCTCCAATAAACTTAGTCATTTTCTTCAGTTAACCTTGTTTCTATTCCGTGAAAGCTACTCTCACATCGTCTGAAGGAGGCAGCCAGGTGGTGTGTACCTTCAGGCAATCTCAAAGTTCGCAAGGATCTCATCTCTGTTCATTTACGCTGTCTATTAAATGAGAAATGTATGGGCTCAACCTCGGCCGGGCGTCCCAGGAATGAACCAGTGTGGCGGGAACAGTCTGGCTGAGGGTTGACCCTCGAGGGCCGAGCTACTGTCAGTTTCCCTCCCAATCTCAGCCCTCAATTACTGAATCCAAAGCGAAAGGAAGACCAAATCCCATCCTGCGCTCGGTCCTCATCATATCCTGCTACCCGACAGGCTGCATCTCTCCCTGCTTGTTCGCTAACTCCAACGCACGTCGAACACGGCTCCTGGGAACCTTTGCGAGTGAGCTGCTGCTGGGCGAGCTCCAAAGAGGCTTCAAAGTTCATTGCAGGAGTGCAAATAGGGTGAGTTCCAGATATCCTTTTCCCACACACTCCTTTACATGTTGCTTATTCCTAAGCTGCTCCCACATGAACATGTGCAGATGAGACACGCCAGTGTCATTTTCATCCCACTCCGTTATCTCGCTGCCTGTCCTGTGAAGAAATGCTCTGTTTTATCTTATTATTTAGTAAACAATTTCAAGGCTTATAGCCTGAGTAGGGAGCAGCTTATCCCAGCAGAGAAAAAAACGACTGTGGTGACAGCTGCAATGTGAGTATGACTGACATCACTTGACTGGTTTATGTGAAATGCACACCAACTGTGAAAAAAAAGCCTCTTTTTTATTTTCCTTGGGTACACCAGAGATTTAAGATGGATCTTCTGGAGAAGATTTTTTTGCTTGGGATGGAGGAATGAAGCGTGGATTTGCTCCAACTCTCCTGAGATATGATAAAAGTCAGTCTCAGTCAAAGTAATGCATTATGGTGTTTGGCAAACCAAATTTGAAATGTGAGAGTAGAGGAAGAACGTTACAGAAAGTCATTTGCATGCAAAGCCGAGCTACCTAACTCGAGTCAGCTCCTGTTTCCTGAAATCTAGTGATATTTTCCAAAATGTGATTCAGTATTTAACATGACAGGTCATTTTTGATCTCAGAAGACAACCTCAACTCAACGTCCACTGACTTTCAACCACATCACATTGTCTTCACTCAGTTGACATCGATATTTAGATGTGGAAACCTCCCGCGATCCCGAGCACCTCTAATCCATATTAACTTAAAGTTGAGCTTGACACTTTATTTAAGTTACAATTCAGTCGGTTCGACAAACAAACTCACACGCTGTTAGTTATCAGTCAATACCAGTTGCAACCGCAAACCAATATAAAATAAGACTCACTGGATTACATTATATGTCATTGATCGTGAGTCTGTCCTGCAGAGGAACACCATTTAAAGTAAGTGCAGGAATGGACACAAAATACCAAGAGAATATATGAAATTCTAGCGTTGTAACATTGTTGGGCGTTGAGGCAAAATGTATTGACATTGCCAATACTTTTTAATTTTATATGGGAGATATTCCTGTTCATATTATCACTTTATTTTCACTATATAGCAATGACAACAAAACAAGAACGCAGCTGTGATGCCTCTGTTTATGCAATATCCATTCACAGGGATGACAAAACTGTATTGTTACCGTGTTGCATTAAAAAGATGAAATGGTAGTGAAGTGAACCCCGCTATGTGATCCTAAACAATTATAAAGCAAGGCAACACATACTGGTTAAACATTCACATTAAACAGCTTTTAGTCTTCTCCTTAGAAAACAACTGATAGCACTGCATAGAACCACTGAATAATGGCACTCTAAACCCGATCTCTCTTTCTGGCTCAGGGTCACGATACAACAGCTCTCCTGCTTCCCTCATTCGGCATGTTGTTAACTTAAACATCAATTGCTCTCACTTAAGCAGCAGCTTTTCTCCGCGGTGCTGCAAGGCAGATTGTTAGAGGACTGCAACAACAAGGCAGTGTGTGCACAGTTGTTGCCTTGAGTAATGAAAGGCAGAGATGTGTATTAAATACCTGGTAACTACCTTGCGCTGATTTGTAGGAGAACCGGCTCGTCGGGAACAAGCGGTCCTTGTTGAGTGAAGGTTGTTTCAATCAGGTGGGATTCAAAGGTAAAAGAGGGAAAGAGAAACTCTCTTTACAGCCAGTGTAAACTTCGGCGGAGGTGTCTTTCAAATATTCATGAGCTTGCTGAGGTTTGAATTTGAACCTTTAAAGTGCGTCTAGTGTACGGCCTCGTTGGAATAAGTCGAGCCTCGGGAGATCGTCGTGATGCAAACTTTGAGACGTGACTGCCTCGGCAACATCAAGGACAAGTCGCCAGGATTGCAGGTAAAGTAAATGAGTACACATCCGATGAACTTTTGATTTTGCCCTCCACCGACGTCACAAAGAAGATTATAAACGAAGGGAAATATGATGAAAAAAACTATAATATACACATTTTCTAAATCATCCATACAAGGTGGGGAACATGTCATGTTTCCTGAACATGGTTTTGTTAACTTCTATTTGTAGAGTTTTATGAAAACACTTTATGTCGGCAATAGCCATTAAATGAACTTTATACAAGGGAAGTTGGTGGTGGATATTGTGTTTGTATCAAAAGAAGCACTTCCCAAAAAAAAGTTGAGAAGAGTAGTTCGTAAGACGAACCGTTGTCCCCTGATTAAAATGTCACACCTGCTGACAACTCATACCTTAGTTACATTTAATTGGTGCAAAAACCTGCTGCATTTTTCACTCTCGCTGCCTGGACTCCACAGGAGGAGACTTCTGGAAGACTCATCTCCAAACGCTTCAGTGAAAGGCAATTATCTGTATAGCTACACACCGTTGAGCCAGTGTCATGATACTAAGGCATCGCAATGTCGGTGGGAAAAACAAACTCCTTCTCAAAAGACTAGACATGGGATTTTGTTCAGCTTTGGTTACAATTTTGAATGCCAGTTTGAGCAGAAAGAGTGTGTGTTAGGTTGGTCATCCGACCTCCAGCTGTGCTACTGGATCACTATAAGTAGCTTTCTTTCAAAGAAACAGCGAAACAGACTAAACATGAGAAATTCCCATGTTTACTTAGCCATCGGGTGCCAGTGGAAGAAGCGGGAAGCCTGCGTGGGAACAGTTTGTATTGCATCATGGGATGGATTTGTTTTGTATCAACAAATAGTGTCCTCACAATCCCACGCGATTTCTTTGATTTCAATTGTAAATTGAAAAAAAACGTAGAAAAAACGTAGAAAAAAACGTAGAAAAAAAACACAAAATAAAAAGAGTATCTTCAAATATTGAATAAAACTGCATTTGCACATGCAAATCTTTCACACCTCAACATTGGCGGGAAAAGTTTTTTTATATTTAGGGGCATAATTGGCGAAAAGGATTTAAAAAATCTTTAAAGCAAAGCATTATCCGAGGCTTAGTTCATGTCAAGTGATCTACAGTTCGGCTCTCAGCTGGCACAGAAGTTGTTTTTCAGCACCAAAGAATCCATCTGTTGATTTGTCTAGGACAGGTGTCGATGTGCGAGTTGCCTGTTCACACATAACAACTATAGGGCGGCAAGAAAGGTGTTCATGCTGAAATGAGTCATTGTCACAAGTGTGAATGTACAGGAGCACAAGTTAAATTAATACAGGCTTTCTGTGAAAATGGTCTTGAGGATGTCTTATTGCTGAAGCAGTTTGTAATGACTTTGCACACAATGCTAAATGTATATTTAGATGTTTATTTATTTAATAAACTTGCTCTTTTCCAGCTATAAAATGATAAAAGAATCAAGGCCTGAAAACCATACAGATCCTCCATGAAACTGCATACAGAGACACATGCAGCACACATCACTGTATTGCTTGTTCCTGCTCCAGATTGAACTGAATGTATTTTGTAATGAGTTGGCTTTTTTAGTTCAATGTTTTTTGAACAAAAAATGTATGTTCTTTCATGTGCAATTTTCTCGTACGTTGAATTCGATTTCCTTTCGTCTCTCCTCCACTTCTGTCCTTGTTTTTTCTTCTTTGTTTGTTTTCTTTGGTGTGAGCTCCTCCAGCCTTGTAATCTCACTTGAAGTAATTCCAATTGTGGATTCTTGCTGTGATTAATCATTTTTCTCGCATTTTACAACTAGACTAAATCAAAATCATTGAACTCGCTGCTGCACATCTCTTGATTAGCCATATTTCCTCATGAGACACGAGAGCCTTGATGTTTATTCAACAGACAATCTATTCAAGACAACGTGAGAGTCATGAAATGATATTTACATGAGCGTTCTCTAATTTACGAATGCAAAAATGTACTATTGTGAATAGAAGTGTGTCTTATCATAAAACTCTGCCCCGTAATTTTAAAATTGCTTTTGCTACACGTCTCTGAATTAACAGTCTCATATCCAGCATGTGGTTGTTTTTCGGGTCCTCTTCATGGCTCTCGAAAATGCAATGTCCCCTTCGCCAGCGCCTGCTCCGTCATTGCCCTTTTAACGAGGTGATATCCAGACACACGGGAGCAGATGTTGCAAAGAAAACACATTTTGACGTGATTGTGATCGATGCTCACCTCCGACCATATCCACAGCATAATTCGGTGGATGGCATCAGGATAACAACCTGCATGATGTGGAGACAGCTGTCGCCATGGCACCCGGGCAGCCATTGCATTGGCTCCTGCCTCCTTATAGGCAGAGGCTGGTAAGCCAATTAGAGTGATTTACAACTCACTGGTGTCGTCACCACCTTGAAACCGGTGTCTCGGTCCAGCTAAAGAAGAACCCACGGCCACCTCGGTGGCAATAAGGATGACATACTGATGAGAGTGTTATATAAGAAAAAGGAAATGTAATTCTGCTTCAGTTGTTGGATTGTATTGCTCTCTGTGGGGTTGTTGATATAATGTTTGTTCTATAATGATATTAAAACATAAACCTGTCTGAGGATATCGATACTTCACATCCAATCTTATCTGCAGTGTTGTGATCATGTCAGAGTGTTATCATATCTGTAAACTTGTCTTTTAATGGAAAATGTCCACAGAAAAACATCCGTGTGCCACATTTCTACCTATGTACAATTCTATTTTCACTGTTCGTGTTTGAAAACACAGTTGTATAGTTTCTATGAGTAATGCACAATGCATTATATCCATAGACAGTACATTTTAATTTACATCTTTTTATCGGCATACTTATTGAAGTCGCCTGAGTGTTACTCGTGCGTCATTAGTATTTGACCACACATTCCTCTGTGCATTCCTTTGACAGAAACATGCAATACCAATGAGGATAGTGCTGTCTGATTTGAAACATGAAAAAACTGAACGATGTAAATGAGCAGCGGCAGTGGGTATGAAGGCTTTTGCGGTAATGAATCTGATGAAATGGTGAGGCAGATGGAAACTGGGAGATGGCACGACCAGGAGAATAACAGGAAGACGACTTGTGATTGACCTTCACGAGTAATCCGAGCAAGCTTTGAAGTGTAAAATGTTGATGGGGATACAATTTGAATGTATTTGCACTTCCATCAACACCTTGAGAGGTCACAGGAACGGAACATCAAGGCTCACTCACAGATACAGACATATAGAGTTTATTATAGCATCAATCTGCCACTCGTTGTTGTTGTTGTGGCTGCCAGAAAGACGCTTGGAACTGAAAGCTTCAGTCACTAATTAGGCTCATGGACATATGATTATAGTCTAGAACTGCAAAGTTCATGCGAGCAATATTCATCCATGTGTTAAAACAATTCTGAATGTATCTACAAGTATAATTAAAAGGAAAACAGATATAACAGCCCTACTAAACCTATGCGATCATTAAGAAACTATGTTGATTAGTTGCATAACTTAACACGACAGAGGTTGATGCGACATAAATAGAAGGATTTTGCCTCTTTCTTGATAAATCGATCAATACACATATGCAGTACCGCCCCTGTCCAGTAGGTGGCGGTAACTAAAAATAATGGCTCCTTTATGGCGGACAGCAAAATAAGTTGTCGTCGCTTGTTAATGACACGTTTTCCCCCGCGACATTTAACCATTCAACTTAGGCCAGTGAGCTCACGAGTAAACATCTCTCTGCAGAAGGGCCAGAGAATCTCCTGAAACATGCTCAAAAAGAAGTCAAGTGCCAGTGAGAAGAAACGGAAACACTCGCAGCCTGAAGAGCGACCCGACGGCAACAAACGAAGAAGTGCAGCATCCAACTTAGAGGTAAGAAATGGGAGCTAACGCTAGTTGCATGCTCGTGCATTTATTTTTATTTTAGACATCAAGAGTAACGTCGACGTAGTTTCTGTTGACTCATAGTTTACGGATTCATTTACCCAAATTAATTACGTTTTAATGTTGGCCTTTGTTGCATTAGTCATAGACGTCCCGATGGTTTGCTCCTGCACTATGCAGCAGTGTGTTTCTTCTTTTTGGTTTTAATTTAAATTGCAATGTAATAGCGGTTCTGTTTCTGGGCAGAACACATTGTGAGCCAGCTTGCTGTTTTGTTATCCTCTGGGTTTGTTTAGCTAAATGTTGACATATGCGTACCCTTGTTATACTTTTGGGTTTTCCAACCTATATTCAAAGAGAGCTTGGTTATGTGAAACCGAGCAGGAATATATCAGTCTTAGGTGCAGCTGTCTTTTAAACACGAGGGCTTGTTTTGATAGTAGTACGCTGTGCCCATCATGGAAACAATATAATGAGTCTTATATCAAACAGGGGGAAATGGGGATTTGAACATATGCATCACGTTCAAGGGATATTATGGGAAGGAAGGTAAATCTGATATGCTGAAAACTAAAAACGCACCTTTTCCGACTATATCTGGATTGAAACACATATTTTCACTTCAGTGGCACTTAAATAGCTCTTATTATGGTACTTTTGTAGTTCAACTATGTTGAGGAAACGTTACTTTCTGTATTCTTGTTCTTATTTTGTACTCTAGTTGAAATGCACTTATTGTAAGTCGCTTTGGCTCAAAGCGTCTGCTAAATGACATGTAATGTAATGTAATGATATAACATTCATACAAGGAGGACATGTTGCATCAGTGTCTATAATCCAGAATCACAAACTACCTCCTTCACATCACTCCACAACAACGTCCACAAAGAACATGGTGTTATCCATGTGGTTGTAGGTTATACGGGAAAATCTCTTTCCCAATATATCTGGCACAAATAAGTAAACATGGTAGACCCTTGTCAGTAACGCGTTGTTTTTTTGCTATAGCAGGACTCCAAAGATGAACTCGCTGACGCAGAGCTGGACCGGGTTGGCAGCGACATCGAGGAAGGAGGACTTGACCTCAGCACGCCCTTCAAGCCGATCACGGCTTACGTCGTTAACAAGCAGGAGATGCTGGAGCAGTGTCTGCATGTGCTGGGGGAGAAGAAGCTCCGGAAAATGCTGCCTGACGAACTCAAGGTGTGTGTTTTAACCTGTAAACTCATGATCTCTGCATGTCTTATTTAAATAACACACTTTCTTATGGCAATGCAGTTTGAAACTCATGTGTTTTTCCATTTCTAAATACATTGTCAAATGACTATTGATTAAGGGGCATAACAAGCCTTATGAATTAGCTAAATACAACAGCTTTTGACTTCCTTAAATGTTGTCTTCAAGATGTCTGTTCGCCAGAAACCTAAAACATATCTTGCGTCGCCCCGCTGTGTGTTTAACTGGCAGCTTGTGGCTTTATGGACTTCATTTTGGGCTTTGGCAAGTGTTGTCTTTCAACAAAAATGGCCATATTTTGGACTGTTGGCTACGTTCCAACAGCGTTGGCTGAAAGAGCAACAACACCTTGAGCAGTAATGATCATTTCATGAAAAGGTTTGTTCCATCTTTTTGTAGGTGTTGCATATCATTGTTTTATTTAATTTCATTGCAACTAATTGAAAGTCACCGTATCCACATTTCAGATTTCCAGATGTTTAAAAAGTAGCGGTAGTTAAATTAGTTACCACAGTTAATTATTTATAATAAGTAAGATTTCATCTATAGCTATGAATTAGCTATAAAGCTGTATAGTAAAATAGAAAATTTAAGTTAAAAAACTACCTATGTTTGTGCCAGCTCTAGAAAGCATATTAATGTCTTATCTGATACAACGTATATATTTGATACAGATAGAGAAGTAATGCCAAATGCTTCTGCTGTTTACTCGGGAGGCTATCAAAGCAACCCATCATAAAAGGTACGAGTAAACACATTGTCATTTACAGGACTGTAGCTTAGAGGAAATCCAAAAGCTGTGCTGGGAGCAACTGGAGCTGATCTCTGAGAAAAATCTTGCGCAGATCTTAGCAGGTAAGACTGAAGGCCAGTTTTGAAAATGTTTCAGTTACATTCTTTTTGGAAATAAAAATCATTATGCACAGTCCTCGTATTGCAAAGAAATCATTCACTTAAAGATCTTATTTATAGGCGAAGAACTGACATCTGGGAATAACGAGGAAATAATAGAACAGACCTCAGAAAGCCAGTAAGTGTTTGCAAACTTTTTCTGTGCACCACTTTTGAATCGGCGTACTTTGTGTTTTTATGCTTTCCTTCTACTTATATGTGTGTGTTTCCCCTTTTCTTTCGCCCCATCAAGGCAAGACAATAATGTGGACTCTACATCTTGCCTCAAAGAAACCGTAAAGGCTGAGGACCCGAAGCAAGGTAATTTAAATGTAACGAGTTGAAAGCGAATACCCCAGGCATTCAACTTAAAACTTCAAAGCCGGAATAAAATCTACAAAAAAGAAAAGTCAATTTTAGATGTAAAAATCTTGGTGTGATGTTCTTTGCAGAGGGTGTTGGTTCCGGCGAAGAGAGTGACGTCCTAAGCATAAACGCAGACACTTACGATAGCGACATAGAGGGACCCAAAGACGAACAGACGGTTAAATCTGTGGACGGGGCAGTGAAGGTAGCCGACAGCAGCAGGGAAGGAGCCGACCCGGTTGTAAAGCCAGGCCCGGCAAATCCTGAGCCTCCCGCAGCCTCCCAACCGACGGAAGCAAAGAAAGACATCCTGAGCGACATAGACAAGAGTGTCAGTGAGATTTTAGCTATTTCCTCTTCAGGCAAAGCGGAAGCTAACGAGCCGAGCGTGCCGAGTGTGCCGAGCGCACCCCCGCAGCCCACCGAGGTTAGTGTACCGGTCCAAGGCGGCCCGGTTTCCAGTCGCGCACCTGCAGCAAATCAGCCGTCGATACAGCAGCTGGAGCTCCTGGAGTTAGAGATGAGGGCGCGGGCCATCAAGGCCCTGATGAAAGCAAGCGACGGGAAGAAGCCTTGCGTCGTGAAGAATGTGTAGCGTGGCTTATTTGTTGTTGGCTGAGGAATAGTTGTTTAGCATCCGACTGCTCTTCTCTTTTAAACCCCTGCTTTATTGAGCGTACCTTCTCAAACATGTTTGCGCCATATTGGAATAGATTGTCCTCCATCGACTGAACCAATGTCTTCTGGCGTTGGTGTCTGCAGGTGTGTTTTTCTCTCTGGCCACTAGATGGCAGTGTTGACCTGCCGTGGCACGGTCGTGTCTGACGAGCAGAGGAGAGCCAGAGATGGTTTATCTGCTCGCTTTGCAGTCAAAATGGAAAGACGGCCTACAAGCGAGTTTTCTTAGTTGCGATGTCAATTAGTTATACAGTTACAGTAACATTTGATCAATGTTAAGGATGTGAGGATATGAGAAACGCTATCTGTGCGTTGGCTTGGCCGTGCCAGCAAAACAAAGGTGTGCTGTCATTGATAGGAGGAAGACACACCTGCAGGGTTTCTTCCCTGAACACCTGTTTGACTCGTCGGCTTGAAGTGTGAAAATGCAAATATGAAAGAGAGCATGCACTTAGTATGCCTAAGTGCATGCACCGCAGCTCTCTTTCATATTTGCATTTTCTAAATTTCGAAAGGTGGTTCCAGGTAATAAGGCAAAAACGACAGGAACTAGTTCCCATAAACCTCAAAAGATAAAATGAATCCAAGCTAAATTGGCCCTGCTGCCCCTTCCTATACGTCAACATACAGAAGCTGCCAGAGTTTCTTTGATGTTGCCGTTGTGTTAGTACGTAGCAGCAGGCTTTATTCTGCCGCTGCTTTGTTCTAGTATACACTGTAATGCTCCTCTGTATGCAATTACATGCAGATGCGGAGCAAAATGGCTCGGTGCCCCACAGGAGACGATCGCACGTCTGATAAGAAGCCAATTGGAGGACTGAGGGTGCAGGGGTTGTATTAGTCACGATGCTTCCATGCACAGCAGTCTTTGTACTCATTATTGCTCCTAGTGTCTATAATTGTTGACTTTATTCTATAAAATCATTTTTTTTCATCCATGTTATTTTACTGCTACTCGAATGCCGATTACAATTTGATAAGAGCGGACACATGGCTTTCTAAGTAGATAAGGGGAGAACCCTTTTCATTTCAAATGAACATCGTGATCCATGTTCAAATATTGACGTGTGATTCTTTCATGAATGGAGTTGCTGTTTATGAAAGTTAAAAAAACAAGCCATGTTGAACTTTTTCTGTGTGGAAATCTCTCAAACCCTGAAGAGAATCTTTGGTTTCTCCAAAGCCACGTTTTCTAGACAGCGGTGATTGTGCATTGATCGTGCTCTACCTTCACTTTTCTATGAAAGTGTTCAACCTTCTGCTCAGTTGGACCAACACTTGGCTACAGATTGAAACGGCTCAATAATAATTGAATTGATTGCCACTGACAGAGAAATGTGTAAAGTCATCCATAGTCGTCAGAATATGAATATTTTACTTCTCATCTAGCTCTGCCAATATCGTGTAAAATGCCCTCACGAACATGTAACGTGACGAACGAACGTCCGGGTCACTTCAAGGATTATAATGCGTGACCACTTGTGCGTGCAGCTATTAACATCTAGATGACGTAGTAACTGGTGTCCTGCATTTCACGCCCAACAACAGGCTCGACGCGCACACACACACGTTAACGTTTCGGTGACGTCTGCGCCGAGCGCAGCTGTCCGTGTAAACGGAGTACATCTGGATGCCGACAGATGACGGCTGAGGCGGCTGGATGTTGCTCCTCGGCTTGTCTGGCTCAGCTCGACATGATCGGACAAGCTGTGCAATGTTTTGGGATAACCGCCGTTGAACTGCAACACGCTCTAATTCTTTTCTCAGAGTGGTGGTAAGATTCGATGACAAAAGCTGTCTTTCTGATTTTTTCTTTCTGATGTGTTATTGTGAGCGGTGAAAAGAGAGGTTCGCTGTCTTTGCGGTTGTTTCGGTGGAACGGGCCTCCCGCTTCCCTCCCTGTGATGTTTGTTTTGGTGCACATTGCTGCTATCGTGATATTTACAGTATTTAGTTTTTTATTTATTTGAGGAATTTGAGTTTTTTTTTTTTTTTTTTGTGTGTGCTTTCTTTCTTTCATTCAGTGTTTTGGGATTTGGGTTGACTTGATATCTGTGCTTGGTGCTTCGTAGTCGCGGGTACAAGTTGCTGGAAGCACAGGCATATCTTTGAAAAATTAGAGAAGACAAAAGTATTGAAAAATGTTAATCATTCCTCCCCCCCCCCTTTTTTTTTTTCTTTTATAAGAACGTATCCTGTTTGCATAAATAAAATGATTTTCTTCAAATTTCCTCTCCCGTCTGTTCTTTCTGCAGCAGCACATTGTGAACCAGCGCCTCATGCTGACAGGCAATACATAACTTGGCACCTCTGTATGACTAAATGAATTGATTTCCCCGTGCGATGACTCATCACACATTTCATTTCCTTCCAAGCTTCAGACAATGTTTTCCTCAAAGTAGAAAATATGTTTAATGTTCAAAGTAGTTAGTTCTGATTACATTTGCTATTCTGTATTAATGCTGTTGCATCGGCAATATTTATGATTTCCTTTTGTAACGAGGCTCTTATTCTATAAATTATGGCTCCGTGACTTGTACATGTCTGTTGATTTCTGGTCTTTCTGTTTTTAGATTTTTGTTGACTACATGTGGTGAGTAATTTGAATTATGTCCCTGTAAAACCAGATCCATCTGTTCCCGGTTGTCTTCTCTCTCATCGAGTGGAAAAGTGACCCTTGTGGTCGTTTCGTCTCAGGTGTGCAGCGCATCTGTTCGCTATTTGTTTAATTTGCGTCGCATAAATGCGTGACTTTTAATTTTCTTTTCACTTTAAGAGTCATCCGCTTGGAGGGGCCTTTTTTGGGGGGTAAAATATGAAGTTGGCGATCCACTTTGGTGCTATTGAAAGAGAAGAGCTCTTTATTTCTCAGTCACACTCTAAAATACCGAGAAAAAAGATTTGAACATTTGATATTCCACTCCTGTGGTTTCCGTGTTTTGAGAAAATTCATACCCTCCACTGACTCCTCTGACATCTGACTTTCAGATTCCATGCATAGTCTCATCGCATTGGGTTTCTCCCCCCCCTCTCCCTCTCTCTCTACCTTCAGGGTCTGCATTTGAATGGTGCATTAATACCATCAAACAACTATTGGAATTCTGTCGGCTCGACCAGCGAGCCAATCGGGGCTCCTCCTCACCAACGCACGCTGCTCCATGGCCTCAAGTGAATATATTTTACCGCTAATGGAGTAAGCTCAGAGTACATCTGTAATGCCGTGTTGCTTTTAAATGCGTATGCTCTCGCTGGTTAATCTTCAGCGAAAAAAGTATGCAGACTGCAACCCTGATATATGATCGTATGCAAAGATTTAAAACTCCTTTTGAGAATTAAGGGTTATAGCGCTCAAGATAATGAATGTGCGCATCAGATTAAGTTTGATTCGACGTTAATAACACTAAAAAAAACACTGACGCTCATTTGGTTATACCTATAAATCAACGTTCATTTTCTTTAAATATTCTGTCAGTGGAAATGCATCATTTGTGCAGCCATGTAAATTTGATTAAACCAAATTAAGAGTATATTTTACGATGTGGATGTGCATTAATTTGGAACGATTATTACTATTTCAAATCTGTTGAATTCTTAACGAACAGTGTCTCTAATACCAATGGCAGCATTGTTCATTATAGAGGCAAGGCAGAGTAGGGGCCAGGTAATGGAAGAACTATTTAGAAAACAAGAAGGCAAAGCGTCCAGTGGAGAGCGTGAGGTCTGCGGGGCAGTTGAGTTCTGCTTGGTTGTTGAACCATTTTTGAGGTTGTTGCCGGATTTTTAGGAAGACGTGTCCCTATTGGCTAGTTTTATATCGGAGACCTTCCACATTAACTACCTTTCCAAGCTCCCTCAGCCATTGGTGGAGAAAAAAAATCATCCATCCTCCCAATCATTTCCTGTTGAATAGTTGAATTTCACTGATGTGCTGTCCATTCTGCCGAGTTCACTCCCGGAATTATCGAAACATAAACCTTCAAAACCTGGAAAAGTCATCGAATTTTAAAATGGTCATTTCCAGGCCTGGAAAAGTCATGGAAAAAAACTTAAATCATAAAAGTTTGGGAAAAGTCATGGAAATGTGTTCTAATCACGTGTTCATTTACGACGAGTTTGAAATAATGTTTTTTAAAGAAAGACGCTCAAAATACAAGCCGACGTACACTATCAATACGCTAAATGTTCTAAATGTTTCATGTTTATCCCGAGATTTTAGTTTTGTAATGGAAATTTGATTTATAGTCATGGAAATCCATTGGTCAAAATGTGTAAGAACCCTGCAAACTGTTCTACATCACCACATATTTTTGCTACTTCACTACGGCAACGTATGAGCGGCGATGAAAAGTCAGTGCGCGGTGATCCTAACTCTATGTGGCGGAAAACGAACGATGTTTAAGCACCGAGAAATGTAAGGAATACAATCTAAATCCAATTTCTTTCAAGTCATCCCGGGTTTCCGTGAAGCTCGGCTTCAAAGCGCTCTCTGGATGCGGTCCCGGCCGTCCTCCCAGCAGCCATGGACCGGCGAAGCGTCCCCCAGACGGCTGACGGATGGCTGCACACGGCCCTGCTAGCGCCCGCTTTTACGACGCCGGGTTCAGACGACACCATTTGCGCGACGGTCGGAAGACATTGAACTGTCAAATCCGGGTGGGGTGCCATTTATTTATGTTTTATTCTTCTGATTTATTTCCCGCAGAAGCACAACAGAACTCGGCCGAGTAAATTACTTTTGTCAAAGTTGTGATAAAACTGTCAGATTTCTCCCCACCTCCAGCTGGCGAGTAACTGTACGACATAAGTAATTGTCAAAAGGAATGTCGGGAGAGGAGTACATCGCCGGATGAGTTTCTGGCTCTTTCCTTGAGGTTTTTGTTTTACCTTCCTTCCCTCACTTTAATGGCCTTGTCGTGTGTTTGAACACATCGGGGTAAAGTCGACTCTTTTTCTTTCTTTATAAGTCGTACATCAACCTCTATGGACACAACTTTTGCATTCCTCTGTTGGCTCGGCCCACGGTGACAAATGATGGCTGATAACCTTTACATATTGTTTTCTTCGTAGAACTAAACAACCTTCAGCTTCTTAAAATCTCCTATAGAGTCTCAAAGTTTACAAGCCAAGAAAGCCATGTGAAATGTGTTGTTTTAGTTGCCCAAACTAAACTAAATTAGACAATAGGCATGAGTCACACAGTCAATAAACCCAGGCAGACAAAAGCTCACCCTGACGCCACTTCAAGCCCAAACTTCCATACTCTCCTCATCGCGTCATATGAAGGCAGTGCTATTTCAGTTCCGCCTTTTGACAGCCAATTAAGCAGCCAGTGTCTGCTTTAGTCTTCCCCAAAAGACATATTGCTGCAAGAAAGAAAATAAAATGAATGCTAAAAAGCCTCAAGTTTATCCTCATAAATGTCATTTCTGCTCACCTTCCAGACTTTGTCCACAGACGAGAGCTGGCTAGCCTAGATGTTTCATGGAAGTCTCACATCTATATCTACTTGTCTGTCTGTATATAGTTATATAGAGAAACTGTGATGACCAAGACTATAAGAAATGCTACCATCTTACCCAGTTTCAACATCGAGTGTGAGGATGCACTTCCTGTGCGCTCGCTGAACCCTTCATTCAGAGTCTTTTCTACGTTATTGCATAAGTGGCACTTAATGAGTTTCTCCGGTTTGGTCTTGGAAGGTGAGGTCAACTCGTCTGTGATGTGAAGGCGCGCACAGATTCTCTGAGGCGTTGGAGGAGCAGCAGGATACCGCAGCAGGAACAGGTGCTACTGGGCATGCTGGGAGGAGAAGAGGAGGGGCGCTCATCTCCCAGTTCAAGTGCCCGAAGCTTCCCGACCGCCTCCATCTCCCCGGGACCTGCGCGGCCTTCCTGAAGCGGTACGTTTGCACCAAGTGTGGCTGCACTGTGTTATCCAAAACCATCTTTGCATATGCACTCACACGCAAATACATGAGAAGATGTCATTGTCAAACGATGGTATGCTGCTCATGAGCTTCAGAAATCAACAAAACAGTTTGGCACACAAACGGTGACTTCCTTTGAATTAATCGAGGTGAAGCTTGAAGTGACTCCAACATTAATCAGCGTTCTCTTGCTATTCACTTTAATCGGGCCCAACCCAAACTAATCAGCGGCAGGCCACGCAGCCCTCTCTGGACTTCACAATTGAGCTCCGATGCCATTTTTTCCCTCCAAAGATGAATTGACTATCACTTTGCTCAATTAAAGGTCATATGGAAAGTGATGAGTCACTTGAAAAATCAACATCTTAAAACCGAAAGATCCATCACGAGTCATTCTGTATTCACAGCAAAGGTCCACCTGCGATGGCGCCGCTCGGTATTGATGAACTCACCTATTGCGAGGTGACTCATTAGTCACGGAGGTAATGATATGTCATAATGGAGCAATCAGTGTTCAGGGAGGTGAGCGATGGCGGTGGCTTCAGGCGGGGAAGTAGCACACGTCTCTACAGAGTAGAGTTGGTATTTGCTGTAGGGACCAGGAAGATGCCGCCGTCTATCTGTTTCCTCTGCTCCCAAAAGGTAAACAAACAACACCCTGCCACTGGGAGTTAGACTCCGCGTTCACCAAAGCCTTTTTTTTTTTAATTGATTGATTTTCAATGCCTGAGAAGTCGTACCGGCTATTTTGGATGTTTCATCAAGGCTTTATCTCCCTTCCGTCAGGCTCATTACGCGGGCGCAGAGACGGCGTAATAAAAAAGGCGACTTAATGAAAAGCGAGCGGGCCTCCAGGATAATGTCTCCCCGCAGCAGAATATGTGCAACAGTCGGGCTACCGCTGTACTTAACCTCATCAAGGAGCATTTAGGTGATGGAGGACATGGAGACGAGAGGCTGCTAGAGGGTTCTTTATTTTCTGTTTTATGCCTGATGAAATTAATCGGCGGCGTAGAGTTAATTACAGTAATGCGTTTTATTAATACGATATTCTGTGTGAAGAAAAGTGCGGTAGTTTGTGTTTCTTTTGATGAAAAACTATCTTAATGTTGAGCAGAAAACCCTCAACTCTCCACCAAAGTGTCCCACATATCGATGCACATGATAATCCAAGAATCAGCTTCCACATCTGAGCTAAAGACAATTGCAGTATTTTTTCACACCGGGGTTGAAATCTTCCCCCGAAAGCTTTTTCCGAAGTGATGTGCAAGTGTCTGTTTCTGTAATGGGCTATGCCATGGGAATGTTTCCATGGTAACGAGGCGAAGGCGCTAGTACAGCTCAATGCCGCTCTCTGGGGAGTATCTGGGGAGCTTCTGCTTAGTGGGAAATGATGATAATAGTGCAGAGTGTTGGATAAAGAGTCTTGGATAAAACTCAACTGGGGAGGACTAACCCCTTCATATTGCAGGGAAAGAAGACGGCGTTCATCTTCTTTTGCTTGGTCTCTCGCTGGCGTTTTGAAACCGGTCTCCCTAGTTACCGCCCGATGGATCGTTCTGTATCCGTCGCTCTCGCCGTTGTAATTTCAGGAACCGCACTTTGACTGAAGTGGAAGTCAAGAGCACAGCGAGACACCGATTTATACTTTTCTTTCCATCTTTGTGAATTTACGTCCTTGTGAATGCCTCTGACGTGTATTTCTTTAAAAAAATGATTCTGAACAGAAGAAGATTGTGTCTTTAATGCAGTCGTTGCACGTTTTGTGGTAAATGGTTCTTCCTCGTATGCGTTAAAAAACTTCTACTCAAAGTCACAGTCTGTGAAACTCTTTGACCCGGCAATCAGATCCGCGCTCGGCCCCCGACGCCACGCGGTTGCTCTTTCACCGACGCCGATACGCGCGCGCATGTGCGTGTCGTTCGGTGTTAGATGTCGGATTCCAGCGGCTTAGAAAACACGGCTTTGTATTAGATCACAACTGTGCATAAATTACATGCGCAGCGAGTATTAGGCGCTGAGAGATGGCTGAAGACGGAAAGTCTTTGGAGTTGAAAATGTCACATTAATTTCAAACATTACCCCCTGCTGAACGACTTAATGAAGAAGCCCATTAGAATGTCATACCTGCTTACTTGTGATTTTTGTAGAAAGTTTATTTGACATGTCGGAGTCAATTATCCAAAGTCTTTGTGATAAGGAAGTGCTCGGTGAACCTGAACCCCCCCCCCCCCCCTCTACTCGGAGCACTTGGATATTTCATACACGGCTGTGCTTTGAATAATTTCCAGGCGGCCGCCAGCTCGGAGGTTTTGTCCTTGACGTCACTTTGCAAACTGAGCAACTGATGCAACATATGGATTTACATGTGTGTTTTAAGGGGAGCCGATGCTGTTTATTTTTCGAGACCCTGCATATAAAAAGAAAATCAATGGAGTAATAGTCTGTCTTTTGAACGCTACACAAACCTTTCTTAAAAGCTTCCTTTTCTGTGGGAACACACGTGTTATTTCACGAGGCCACATTGCGGGATTATTCTTCACGGTTTAAAAGGATAATCTTTCAGTTTAGCTTTTTTTTTAAGTGGTAGGATGCAACATATTTAGGGGAAAAAAGTAAGGTTTTAAATTGCAGTAGAGGCCACCGTATCCCAACAAACACTTGGTCCTACATTTCCCACAATGCAACCCGAGGTCCCCTGAACAGGTACTCCTAAAGACACCTTTACATGTGAAATTAACTGATAAAGTTCTGCACATCTTTATGTTTCAAAGGATGCACAAATGACTCCCCTCCATTGCCTCCATACAGAAGAGACTAACGCGTCTACCCAACATGCATTCTAGTCCAATATTTGCGTTGAGTTCTGGTGACAACTGGCCTACTTGTTTAAACCGACACCCAGAGTCATTCTTATTTGTCAGCATTCTCGCGGTGGAGTCGCGTCTCTCTGTGGACGGGGAGCGTTTCATGTCCTCCTCTGACACGTCGTGGGAGTGCTGGGGACAAACACCGGATGAGTGACTAAGAAAACAATTCCCCTGGATATGCCCGTTGTCTCGCTCTTCCTCTCTCACGCGCCTTCTGTGTCTCTTCGGGGTTGAATCACATTTCTCTTGCTTCCCTCCGATAAGTTTCTGTCATATATATATATATATATATATATATAGGTGCATGCACACGTACACACACAGAGTTTGACAAATCTGCCCCCCATATGCCAAAAAGTCGATAAATAAATGCATTGTCTCTTCACTTTCTGCTGTTGGCATCAGCCTGTCTAAATTGTCTGAGAAGGCAGTGCAGTGTGAAATTGAGTTCACAACTGTACGCTGTGTGAGGGGGGGGGGTATAAAATGAGCGTATGTTTGCTTATTTATTCATATTGAGGCGGCATTCGTTGACAGTTTTTTTTTTTTTGCAAGAGCGGGTCAGTTAAACACGACGAGGTGTTGTCGGTCGAAATTTGACAAGTTTAAAGGACGAGTCTTATAGCCTCGCGCGGGGAGCAATAGGTTACTCATCTAAAGGGTACGCTTCAAAGTGAAATCATGCAGTCACAGTAAGTTTAGTGTAGCTTCAGTCCCGGGGGGCTGTGAACCAGGGGGACTTCTTTGTGCCGGTCGCTACCATTGTTCTAAATGCCATCGACGCCGAAGCTCGGTAGTTGCATGCAAAGCAACAAAAAAAAAAGGTAATTTCCCTTGAATCACTAGGCAGTGATTGAATAACTTCAGTGATTTGCTCCCATCCGGGTTTCTGAAAAGATGAATTTCTTTTCAAAAGCCAAAGAGTTCATGCGAGAATAATAGCACCTGCCCACAGTAATTTGCCAAGAACAAATGATTTTGCTTGAATGTAACTTTTTTGCCGCTTCCCCGAGATTTAATCGGAGGTATTACGCCGACCCCACCCCCCCCCCCCCCCCTTTCCTCGGCTCTTTTCTTGCCATTCTGTGATGAATGTGTTGCTACCGGATGATTTATGTTTATAGATTGCCGGGGATAACTGCTGTTTTGAAGAGTTATAGCTTCTCCTCACATCACAGAAACTGCCTCGGTGTGGAAATCATTCCAGGTTTGTCTCTCGGTTTTTACTGAGCACAACACATGATGAATGTACGTTTGTTTAATACAAAAAAAGACATCCCTTAACTTTGTTTCCAGACTTTTTGACAAGGCTGTTTGAATGTCAGGCCTCACCATAAAGTCTGGCCGTCACCTTTTTTTTTTTTTAAGATTAACAGTGATTTCAGTGTCCTTCACTGTCTCCACATACAGGGAGGTCATCCTCTTGAACTTTTTTATTTTAGAGTGACATAAATTGTAATGGCGGCATGAATCTTTGCATTCTCAGCATTACCTGTAAGAACTGTTCAGAGGTCAGCTGAGAGTAGAGCATTGAGCTCATCCACCTGTGAAATGTACACAATAAGATAACCACATTATTTGACTTGTTTCCTCTTATCTACATTGAATTAGATAGTCAAAAATATAATGTATAGCACGAAAGACAATTTTACAGAATAATAAATATCAAAATAATATGAAACATGTGGAACTTAAAGTTTCCCCTTTTTGTTGTATTATTTACAAACAAGGTCATGTTTACATTTAGATTAGATGGATTAGATATTCTGTTATTAGGAACATTTCAGAATCATAGCAGCGGGTGCACATTAGAGCAGTAATAGAAAATAAAACGATAACAATACTAAATATACAGAGGAAACAAAATATATACACAAGGCATTGACCAAAGTGGATTTCCAGCACGTTAAAGTGTCCAGGAAAATAAAGAAAATAAAGTATTGATTGTTAAGTATCTCTAACAAAAGGCTGTGTGTGACCTCGACGTCCATCACATGGATTTGGATGAAAAAAAGCTTGAATGCATTTCCCTCATTGCAAAGCCAACACTTTTAGGATCTTTCAAATGGTTTACGTCCATATTTAGTTGTCTTCTTTCTTGCCTTTGTTGGATATTTTCTATAATTATTTGCATGTTGCTACCACCGACTGTCAATCAGGAGTGTTTATTGTGTTTCCCTTGTGCACCAAACAGGGACCGGCTCATAAAAACACTGCACCACAGTGCTGCCTGGGGTCTACAGTTCCACACAGTACTGGAGAAGTATGATGTATTGTACCATAAATGTCATCGTCTTACATTTATAATAAATACCGAGGCTCGGCTACAGGTTTCCATTCCTCGGGATCGCTCAACATAGCCCACATATTCGTCTCGCATATTAGATCATAAACCTTGATGTGGAGCGTGACCGTGCCTGAGTGGGAAAAAGAAAGCTCATTTAATGTTATTCACAGTACCTTGAGGACATATTGGCCATTATCTACTTTTAAGCATCTGCACACATTAACTGAGTAAATAGACAATTAGTGTCATACTAATTAACGTGTCGTTTGGCCCCGTCTTTAATCTGCACACGGCTACTTTCTCCTATCGCCAGGACACAATGACACACACGCCAGCAAACCCATTGCATTTCATGCTATAGAAGTCATTTGCCCTTTCCTTAAATGCAAAGTTCTTTTAATGTGGCTAATTATGCAATTAGTTCTTCTTGGAAGAAAACAAATAGCCACTCCGCATCTCTAATGTCTTTCCCGGTGTGATTTCCATAAGCTGTCACATTGAATGGAGAATATATTCATCTTGATTGGCTCGGGGCGTGCTTTTATGGCGTGAACTTGAAAAGTGCAGAGCACATAATAAACAGCAGAGCCCAGCGCCGCCGTTCGGGGATGTTCTTCGAACGCGTCGTATCTTTGGGTTGATCCGATCTGGTAACCGTCCAGGTCACGCCGAGGAAAGGCCATCCGGTCTGCCAACAAAGCCCGACCTGCAAATGTCACGCTCTCTCCAAAATGGTTATCGTTGTTCGCTTTAACCTTTTCCTTTTTGTTTAAACTTGACTACTTGCTTCACTTGGACATAACTGTGATGGAGTGTCAATAGGCAAGTTTCAATGCCTTCTTTCCCTAGCTAAACATACAGTCTAGTCTGTATTCTTTGAGTCTCCAAAAAGCCATTCGCTCCATCGACACTGCCATTATACCCCTTGACGTTTACTCGAATCAATATTTCAGTGCTGAATGGCAATTTTGTCCTTAAACAAAAATGATTTTCCTTGACAACCTGAACAAGCGTGAAGCCAGTTAGAAGAGGTTTCCCCTCTTCAGAGCCCATTAAAAAGGTTTTAATGAGGGCAGAGTGGCCTGCAGCAGCAGACCTCCCACTAGCTCCTGATACAATGCACTGTCACCTCATTAAATCCTGATGACGCTCAGAGATGTTCCAGGACAGTCGCGAGACTCTCGTGCGTCTCTGGGGGCGCTGCCGGGGGGCCGGGAGTACCAGCTGGACTCGGCCCCCACAGCTTGGCCCTAGACGATGATGATGGCCTCCCTGCTTCTTGTTCGCATAACACACGCTTTGTCATTTTAAACTGCTCTGTAATGGCCTGCATGCGCCGCTATTAATTCTGCAATCCAGAGACGGATGCGTGCAACACAACCAGAATAGTGAGCGGGCGGGGAGGTTTGCTCGGGAGGCCGGCCGGCCGGTCGGGAGGTTGCACCGACGGTGCCTAGTACTTCCCCGAGTCACGAGAATGAGAACTTAAAATGAAAATAAATCTATCCGTTTTTAAATTACGATTTTGTTAAAGGTGCCTTGACTATTAACTCGATTAAATCTCAGCATCCTCACCAGCTGAAGTTCCATTTACCCAATCTAGCTCTTTTATTTGAGTGTAGAGCTAGGTAGTCTTAGTATTATAAAAACAAACATGTAAGAGTGTTTTGTTCTAACGTTACCTACATGTACATGTTTTCAAGATAAAGTGTTTTTGGAATATGGAATATTCAATTGTCTAGAACTATAAAAATGCAGATACCATCAAAAATCACAATTTTGATTTTCAACTCCTCAAAATAAAGAACATGAAAGCCACCGTGGTTACTATTCGGTGTGGTTGGCACACTGAAGTTATATCGGGTATTCTTGTGGGTCCCGGAGTGTCAAATTAAACTACTAATAATGTGGCAGCGCTTCATGTGCACTTTGGCCTTGGAGTAATGTGCTGCTACTTCTAGGAAGTGAGCTGGTTAGCCCGACACGCTAAAGATTGCAGCTCATCCTATTCAAGAAAAATACATTGTTCAATCAAGGTTAGAAAAAAAGACGTCCTCAAAATTCCTTCCACGGCGTGCATTGCTATTAAACACTGGCGTTTGGGGAAATCTGTCAAGTTGAACACGCTCCAAAGCTAAATTAACTATTACATGTTGGATTAAGCACCTCAACATAAACTGTGAGTGAACTCAAGTTTGAAGAGAGGATTTCTTTTAAATATGACAACCGAACTGATGGGCATCGTAAACTCTATTTTCTCTTGTTTTCCTCAGAAATGCATCATTACAAGCAAAAAAAGCATTTCATAACGTTATCTGGGGAAAAGAAAGCGTATCAGTGTGCTGGTTCTGTATGTAGGGTTTGTGAACAATACAATTAATATATTGGTGAACACCAATATCATTGTTTTGGTTTAACATATGTGGCGAGCCCCAGCTCCTCAAATGTATGTTTTTCAGCCCAAAGCAAAACCATCGCTAAAAACACGCATGTGCAAATTATGTCACCCTTCTGAGTCTATATTGTTTAAATTTGAATTGGAGCCTAAATCAAGCATTAGGACACACACACACACACACACACACACACACACACACACACACACACACACACACACACACACTTGGTTTATCAGCCTCTTCTGCAGTGTCTGCTATCATAATTACCTTGAAACATGTTTAAAGCAGAATAATAAAAGGACCGTGGAGGCTAATTGTGACCAGGATGGAATATTTAAGGGCTTTTTGTTATTCCTATGAATGCTGAATATTGTGCTTTATAATATCTTCAGACACTTGAGGCTCAGCAGCCTCGTCCTATATACATGATATAAATGCAATACTATCTATCTTCAAATGTCACACTACATTTTTCAATACAGAAATGTGAATATCATATTAGGATATTGAGACATAGCAGGTGGGAAACAAGTAGCGGGAACACGAGGCAATATTACTGGTTGAGTTTTATTTACCGTTGCCTTTAAAGAAGCGCCGGTTTTTGTTTCGCTGCACAGCGTGTTGAACTCTGTGGAGCTGAAATCTTTCTGCCCTCCATAAACTCCTATAAAGGATTACTCCGCTGTGATTGCAGTGCTGGCTTATTTCCTGCCTCAATTTCCTGTTTTACATCACATTGCATCACACGTGTCTTGTTCCAACTTGTGTCGTGTTGTTGTATTAGTTTAGTGGCCTCATTTTATTTTAAAGTGACATAGTCTGAAACTATTTATTCCCAGTGGGAAATGATAACCAGTTAATGCTAATTGTGTTGAATCATTTTAGATTATTTCCCCGGCCAATGTAATGAGCCACAGCTCGGGGTCTGACTGTGTGCTTGAAGGTGTTGTGTTGCTTCATTTTGGAGTTAATAGCATGAAAATCAGAGTTTGAGAAACTCAGTATAATATTTACAACTTGGCTGTCACTGTGCTCTTCAACCTGTGCATAGATGTAAACCTCCTATTACCTCTAGTGTCAATTTGACCCCATTCAATGTTTGACGTCTCTAAAAAAATTATTAACATTATTTTTTTTGCTTCATATTTCATGAATTTTTTGGGGACAACTGGGAAAACATAACATTTGTTTTCAATTTCCCGTACACAACTTGTAAGCATCGGTGTTCTTTGGGGTCAATTTGACCCCAGGCTATTTTTCACTGTGTAAAACATATAAGAAATATCAACTTTTGGATTTATTAAAAGGGATATTTAGATTTATTTAGGTCGTCAACAAACAAACAAAGTACCTGACACTTGGGAAACAATATTGATTCTAATAATTTTCTGGAGGTTTTAATTGCTGGGGTCAAAAAGGGTAAAAGATGTTAGTAAATTTGAAGGTAACAAGAGGGTTAAAAGATGTATGTTGATATACACAGATGCTGGAACTTTCTTTCTGGAGTGAAGCCCATATAGCGTTAGTTATGTATTGCAACTCCAGGTTCTGTAAGTGTACGGACGTGAGGATTTTAGTTTCGCTTACATCTGCACTTGAGATATGTGATGGCCGTGAATCCTTGTTCTGCTCCCACTTTGACCGAGCGTGTCTTGCGGAGCCAGAGGGGACCCCGGCTTAGAGGGCTATGCCTATACTCACGGAGACCGGCGTTACAGTATATTACTAACCTTCGATTTCGCATTCTAAGGACTGTCGTGATTCGGATTCGGGCAAAGCTGATATAGTCTATGCCCCGCTGTGAGACTGAGGTCCGTTAGCCGACATTCACCAGAAGCCATGTGCAGTACGGTGGGTTGTACACCGTGTCAGCCGTGTGTGTAGGAGTGAATATGTTTCACTAGTCTCTGCACTGCCGCTGCAGGAGAGTCCCCGCGTAGCGCACTAATCCTTGATGATCACATTAGACGCGCATCGTCGCGCACATGCGCTAAAAAAGCTCCACATCGGGCAGCGGTGCGTCTGACATATGGCACATTTGCCGCTGAAGGAGTCGGGGAGGCTTTACGAGTCACGGAAACGGACGAGCTCAGGATGCCGCTGCACGGATGTCCGTCTCCGTCGTCCCTCTGAGGATGGCCTTTGATGAGGATACAGTCCTCTCGGGGCAAGCAAACAATAAGGTGTAGCCCCTTGAAATTAGCCTTAAAAAACATGTAGGTATGGATAGGAGGCTGTGCGTGCTCAATAAGCGGGCGTGCACCTCTGAGAAGATGCATGACCTCGTCAGCGTTGTGAGCCGCGTGTTCGAAACCTGAGACCGACGCCGGTCGTGCTAGAATGCCACCAGTAACTCGCCCCGATGGGTGGGACCAGGCAGGGGCAAACCACAGGCTTCTTAAAGCCATGGGTTAGCTGTGGGGTACTAGAAGACGGGTCCGAACAGCCCACCAGGGGATAAGGGACCGTCCAACAGCTCCCGCCTGGTGAAGCTGCGACTTGTGGGGCCAGCTGTAACGGTGCGTCATCGTTTGCCAACGCCGTTACTCTGGACACCTCCATCGACAGAGCCGGGGTGAGGTTCAGGACAGCTGTCGCAGCCCTCCAGATGTCTGTGGAGGGAGCCCCGGGCTTAGTGGTCACGGCGGAGATGTCGGCTGCTGTGGCACCGCTTTCAACTCGAGGCATCGGGAAGTCTTCAGCTCGACGACCCAGTTCGCCTGAAGGCAAGCGGGCACTGACTGACAGTCGGCCCACGGGGTAGCTGCTAACCCAGCGTGGAAAGCAAAGCGGCAGCTCGGGAGGTAGAAGCCGACCTGGAAAGCCGGTACACTCGAGGACACCTTCATCTATTTTGCTTCTTCACTTGTTGTCTGCTTGTCGCTGAAGGAAAACAGAAGAACTACGATCCCGCGGCTATTACAAAGACGTGAAAGAGGCCAGTGCAGGGAGGGCGAAGACCAAGCAGGGCGCCCCTTGTGAAGTACCAAGGCATCATGGATAACGATGCGGTAACGGAGAAGGCAGTACTCTATGACATAGCATGCGTGACTATTGGTGATATCAGTTTCGTGCATTTATGGTCTTAAGTTGGTATTTTAAAGTCTGTATGACCTTGAGTTTAGGTCTATGCTATTTTTAATGAATGCTTGGCATGCCGTTAAGGAGCTCCATGCAGAGAGTTTAGGATTTAGTGAAGGACGGTCAGAACAGAAGAGTTGATCAGCGGAGGGGATAAGAAAGCAAAGCCAGGCACATTAGTGCTTCTAGCTTCTTTCAAACACAGGCAACGTGAAAGGCCTCCGATACAGTCGAGCATGGCACACAAAGCAACATAACAAGCTGTACATGACAATAGTCTGGCTAGTTTATCAACGCATGCATTAAAGATAGCGAGGGATGATTTACTGCAAGTAAATAATACTTATTGATGCTCCTTGAAACCTGAAGCGGCTTATAGTTAATATCGCAAACTTGTTCACATGCAGACGCCTACAACTAAAACAAAGAGCTGAAAGACGCTAAATGCTCAGTTGTGTATAATCTCTCAGAGATTGATTTGTAATAATGATTATAATATGATTTCAACTTATTAAACCATGCATACAGCGTTCACAAGAGAAATGAGTTGATGAAACGTCCTCTGCCTAATTTCCCTGTTTACATGCATAAAACCGTCTCCGTTTGACAACAGCCATTTGCCACTTTGGCATTTGTTGTAGCAATTAGATACGACTCTGCTTTTCCATTCACGTTGCCTTTCAGTCATCTGGACAAAGACAGAAGGAGCCATTCTTCATAGCATTCTGCATGCCCACTGACTCACTGACAGAGGCACTGGTTGTAATTAGACTACTATTACTGCCTGCCAAATTATTGCTTGTTTTTCCTTCAGAAGCTTCAAACCACCATATGCCTGTATTCGCCAAACTGAAACCGCTTTGTCCATACTGGGAGAGATCCATAATTGATATTGTGAATTTCATTTGGCGGAGAAGCTGTTCCTGGCTGCTGGAGATTTGATAAGCCTCCTGCCCTTTTGTCAAGTTGAGCAGACTGTAAAGGCAGAGCGATGCGCCCCGGGGACCAATGAGCAGCTAAACAGATGACATGACTCTGAGCAAGAGTTCCAATGAACTTTCCTTGAACTGGAGTGGACCGCTGATCCATGGCCGCGTCGTTCTTCCTCGCTCTCCTGTTTCTCACCTCGGCTATAACTACTCTTTCTGCTCCCACACACTTCTTTTTTTATTTTTTATATCACATTCCCAACCCTTTTTTCTTTCAGCGAAGGAGCCAAATGCTGTAGTGGTTCTTAAGCTAAAGTCGCTAACAAGACGCTGTCACAGTGTAGTGCCACTTCACTGCTTTCCCATCATGTGGGATTTTGGTTTGAAAGACAGCAGTTCATTTTCCAACGTGTGGGCTTTCACTTCTGCCATCCCCTACTCTCGCTCCCAGTGCGGCTGACCAGGAGTGTTCCCGGGCCATTGGTTTGATTTATCCACTCTGCTCAGGCAGTAAGCAACAATGGACCACATAAAATGAAAATTCCCCAACCTCTCCAGATGCCTGGAGTGTAAGATTTGCCGATATTGCACAATGGCTTTTAAAGAGTCGTATATTTTCAATAAGCCCGTGAATGTTTGTGTTATTCTCTAGATGGCACACGGATCACGTCGCTATTAAGTTAGAGAGCAGAGCAGCCTGTCGTCCTGTATTTGATGTTCACAGCCATGTAACGGGCCTGAATATTACTTCCCTCGGAGAGGTACATCATTCACAGTGGCACGTGTGGTCTGAATATATGCATTACTTTTATTAAATGCCATAATCCTCATCTATATAGCCATCCATTTTCTATACGTTCTTAACCAGATGAGAGTAGCATCCGTGCCTCGCTGTGCACGTCTGTGTATCTCCAACAGGGGGCAGTGTAGGCGTTCATAACAATGCCCCCTCTGTCTTTCTAGAGACGGCCACAGCTTGTCTGACACACAAAGGAGTGAAGAGGCATCGATTTACATACATCAGCGGTGGCTTTAAAATACTTTTCAGGCACTCATGCCCTCGCTTTCTCTTACAGCCTTTATCTTTTTGCGCTTTATTTTCTTTACCGTCTTCGTAAAAAGAGCAAGAGATATAAGATATACGTCTGGTTTTAATGAGTGCAGACTAATGCACACTCAAATATGCTATACATTGACCCAAGGTTGGCTTGAATGCTGCAATTACAGCTCATGCTTTCATCCGCTAGTATTTACACAATCTAAATGTGCTGTATTAGAGAATTGCATTGGAAAAGGCTTCTTGAATCCCATCCATGTACTCGAACAATAGACCCTTTGGCCAGCGGGCTGTGACGATTCCATCTTTGTAGTTTTCTGGCAGGAAACCTGTCGCAGAGTTGCTGGTTGCTAACGAAACGTTCCTCATTCATCTTGCGTGTTCAGATTCTATACTTTTAAATTTTGGCTCCGAAATGAAACATCCATCATCTATGACACGCTTGTGTTAAGGCATTGCTTGCATTATTGTATTTTTTGGTGACGGATCATGTCCTCTAACTAAATTTAACAACACTAAAATGGCGATTGGACATTTTGGAGTGAAACATTATGTATGTGTTGCTGTAATCACTTATCTTTACTTTTGTATCTGCTATTATGCCTCGTCTTAACCGCAAGGCTATACTGTGAATAAAAGCTTTACAGATCCATTTATTTTCGACCCGCTCCTCCTCTGTTTATTTTCATTCTGGCAATATAAACAATTTACAGAGTGCATTTAGTAATTTATAACTTTCATCAACCTCTTTTGGCAACCAAGGAATTGGCAATAATATTGACATGCCTCGGGCGCAGCTTTATGTTGGTTAAAGATGGGCCGTAATATAAAAGTGACAGTTTAACAATGGAACAAAGAAGCTAGCTGATTCGAGCAGAGATCCAAGCGAAGCATCGAGTGAACATAACAACACTACTTTGTCATTTTGAAGTACTTGTTGGTAGTAATCAACAACCCAATGCCCTACTCATGTACTACAGTATGAATAGGCCATGGTGTCAACACATCGCCTGATGTTTTGTGTGTTAAAGGTTTAAAATCATAGTATACAATTACTTCTAATGTTCTTCTATCATTGTTAATCCAAATACTTTCTTTGTATTGTTCTCCTGTTCAGACATAGTTATGTGGTCTCTCTGTACTTGACTGATCTCGATGCCCTTTGGACCCGGTCTTGATCCAGCATCGATTGGACCTGGTCGAGTGACTTGCACATAACTAAGGTAGACGTCTTGGCTGCAGCCCGCGCTCCCAAGGATGTAGGCGAGCGGTTCACTAGATGATTTGTTGACATGAGAAATCTACACCTGTCAGTGCTAATATTTAATATAAGCAGTCCCTCAGGGTGAAAATGTCATACCTGTTTGCAAATCCCCTAGTGTTTCACCGTTTGCTGAATCCAAAGAGCAAAACTCAAGAGAAGTGGTACACTAGTGCAATATTTGTTCATAATACCTCCTCACAGTCGCAAATAGTACATTCAGAGCCATGCTATGATGGTTAATGATGAGTAATGAATAGATGATGAAGTATTACCTTTTGCGTCTGGCAATGCATTCAGCCTTGCATGTACTGGAAGCTCACTGAAATTATTAATGTAACATTATTGTAATTATGGACCGAGTAGTTAGTCAAGTTTTCAGGGTGGCACAGCAAGTAGATTAGCCATTAACTGCCAATTACATATTTAATTGTTGTCAAGTAACAAATGATCTACAAATAATCCATTGCACCTAATAAGCTGAAACCCCAGTATAGATGTTCTGATCAATTCCCTTTCTCTCCCCACTCTGATACCTGAACTAGTGTTTTGTCTAATACCAATAACTGATCAGATACCAGCATATTATGTTAGTTTAACAGCTGAATACTACTAACCCTGTATGGATGTGATCCATTTTATTATTTTATGAGCTGCTGCTGCTGCTAAATCAATTTTTTAACGGTTTGTAATAACATCAACAAATGCATACAGAGAACTTTATTTTGTTATCTATGTTGACAAATTGTTCAGCGTAAAAAATATTGATATTTTACTCGATCAGTTTAATGTTGCACTCTCTTCTAGCACCTCCCGGTTTGGGACTGCGCTTGTGCAACTCGTAAAAGTCGAGATAAAAGCGCGACTGTGCGAGATATTTCCATCATCGATATTTGAGCTGATGATGGTCGTGAACGGATTAGCCAGCCCTCTTCGTCCTCGTCTCTGTTGAACGTTGCCCATTGGACCGGGCAGGATATACATATCGCATACTGTTATATATTCGAAGTACAACTGTGTGCCGGGTTGAGCTGAACTCAAAGTGACAAAATCTGCTTCAGTCTCTTTGGTCTCTTTGGTTTTTAAAGGATCCCATAAACACTGATGCTCAGCCTCTGTTGCCTTTCAAAGCAATGATTTAAGACGCATTGGAAATCATCACAAGTCTGTTGTTTTGCAAATAGTCACCAGGAAGCAATTATACCCATAATTGTGATTAGAGCTGGAGCTTTCGTGGAGCGTTTTGTTTACATTTACTTTTTCTTTAAAACATTCACTGGCGGCATGCATCACAAGCAGTAAGGCTACAGCAGAGTGATACTGTGGGGATGGTAGTGGGTTTTGGCCGCCTGGCTGGTGGTACCGTTTCTTCTGACTTCCTGAGGCCACAGGAAGCTCCATTTGGGGGATTAAGGTCACACTATTCCTTATCTGTAGTGCAGTCGCCCTCCCTTCAGCCAGCTGGTACTTACAGATGAGATCTGGACCTCTACTGCTTCTGACGGCTAGATTGGCAGTGCCCTGCTACTCCACACCTCTCATCCTGGACCTTCTCATAATACAGTAGAAAACTGGACATGCTGAAGAAACTCAAACGCAAAAATGATAATTATTGCCTTCTCAAGTATGGATGTGCACCATTGTGAAAATACAAATAGTTGCAGGACTTGAATCGGTATTCTCAGTGAACAAAATGAACTTTAGTGTTTCCTTTTACCTCGGTGTTGTTCGGAGGCGCCGTGATCAATTCTTGCTGTTTCAGTATATGGGAAAGCGTGTGGTCTTAAATGTACATTTAAATGGGCTTCATTAAAGAAATATAAAAGCGTTCTTCATTATTCCCCAGCTCTGTATGCGGTGGATCATTAAAACAGCGTTGTTGTTTTTTACAATGCACAATCACACATAACATTGATTTTGCAAGCCATTAATGCAAATGAACACATTGGGAGTGCCACCAGAAAACCAACTGCAACAAAGGGACCTTGAACGAGAGGTGGATGATGAAATCGTTTATGTAACGGTGAGGTTGTGCCTTCTGGTTTCCACCACTGTTGTGTATAGAAGGAAAAGATTGGTCATTCGACTTTTAATGTAAAAACAATTACTAAACCCCAAATATTAACAGATGTGTGAGGCTTGTACCAACATTAAGATTTGAGAGTTACAATAATAAGATAATAAATTGTTGGCTGATATTTTCTTTATTTACAGGCTTTATTTATACTATTATACTGGTACTAAGCAGGGCATTATAACTAACGCAATATATTGTTTGCACATCTATTACTACCCATTAATGTTATTTATGAGATGAATGCTATGAAATGTTGATATATCATAATAAGCCACTTTATGCTAATATATTAATCTAGCTCTTGTATCAGTCTAGTTGTAAAGATCACACGTTTTAGTGATTTCAGTTATTCAAATTAGAGAAATGACAGGAACCAAGGAAAAGAGCAAAGCAGTAACGATCCCTGGTAGAATTATCACTCGGTATGTCGTGGTTCAAACATGGCTGCCATCTTAACCCTGAGCTTTGAGGGCGCTACATCAACAGTGTTACAATAGACTTGTACTTGGAGAACTGAAACCTGGCTTGGATGTGAAACACTGGAAGACGAGAAAGAAAAGGTGGCGTATAACTTCCCACCTCGGCTCATACGGCTATTTATACATCCCTGTCTTAGTCACGAGATGAATTCATACTTTCGGCTACTCCCCAGTCTCTTCCCTTTTCAACGAGACTGGTTGCTCCTCTCGGCTGCTTTGGAATTTACCTTTTGTGACTAAACTTAAGCCTGGCTGCGAGGACGTCTGTGACTCGCTGTATGAACAGTTGGTGGATGTAGATGGAGCATTTTCTTGGCACCGGCTTCCACGAGGCCGTCCCTGTGTTTTCAGCCTCGCCGCTGAGCCTCAGATGTTACTCTGTTGTATTTGTGTTCCACTCATCGTGTGTGTGTGTGTGTGTGTGTGTGTGTGTGTGTGTGTGTGTGTGTGTGTGTGTGTGTGTGTGTGTGTGTGTGTGTGTGTGTGTGTGTGTGTGTGTGTGTGTGTGTGTGTGTGTGTGTGTGTGTGTGTGTGTGTGTGTGTGTGTGTGTGTGTGTGTGTGTGTGTGTGTGTGTGTGTGTGTGTGTGTGTGTGTGTGTGACATTTCTTTGTCTGGTATTTTGCTGGCGCTGATAGTTCTCACAGCCGGTCGTATCTGTTCTCTGCATCTGTCTCCTCACACTTCTCATTCTCAATATTTCTCCCGTGCATCATCAATAATTACCTTCCGTCTTGTTCTCCTTTATGTCAGAAGACAGTTTGATGCAAGGTATTCTGCCAACCAGAAAAATTGCCTTTGTTTTCATCAACACTGTTGCTGCTGAACATTTTGCTTTGTTCCTGGTAAAAGCTTAACATCGTGACAGGGAGACAAGAACACACTTTTCATTGTCACAACAGTCACTGCTGGACTAAAGTGTTCGCCACCTGCTCCAATAAGACGGGCCTTCCCTCTTGATTATGTTTTAAATACTTTTTTTTAGATTGTTTATAGGATTTGAAAACTAACCTTATTGATGATTTCTCCTCACAAGCCCACATTTGTTTTAAAATGATAAGATAAGTTTTATGTTAAATGTATAAGATACTGGATGACCTGAATTTCCCTCGGGATTAATAAAGTATCCATCTATCTATCTATCTATCTATCTAAAAGGCTAAGAAACTTAATCATACCACATCTGAGCACTTGTGTGCCTTTTGTATTACAATTTAATAGTTAATCTGATGCGTATGCATTTGACCTTTTTCAGTGACGACTCACTGGTTGCGTATAACATTAATGATCCTGTTGATGTATTTAGTTGAGTTAATTACTACTTTACCTAATGCTCATCATCCAGTGTTTCATACTCCAAAAAGACCATGCATACATCACTCAGGATTCCACAAAGAGATACAAATGGAGGCTATCCAACTCCTCCTTTGTGATTTCTGTATTTAAAGCTGTGTGGACAAGTTCATAAATCACTCACTTAGCTAATGTGGATATCCCTTTTGGAGAAAATGACTATGGATTTGAAGGTGATGGTGATTGCAGTATGAAAGTAAGCACATTTGTCAATGTTATCATTCAGACTGGGGCTGGCCGCTGAGGATGCTATTCAGGAAATGATGACACGGGGGACCTGAATAGGCTGGTTGAGCTGAAGATGAATGGGAAATGCACTTAAATCCGGCCCTTACCTCCGCTAGCTCTTCTTTTTAGGTGTTTTCAATGCGGCTGGATAAATGGTTGTATAATAGAACGTGTGAAGAAAAGGTATCAGGGCAAAAATAATTGTAAGCGCCGTGTATGCATAGGTTACGGCAGCACAAATCAACAACCCATCTTGAGATAACATGTTTCAAAGAACCGTGGCTTCAGTCGGAGCTGGATCACCCTTCAGATTGTCGACTTCCACCGAGAAGCCGTCATGTTTTCTTTGCGAACGGACAGCCGTGTTGATAGTTTCATCATTTCAAACGGAGAATGGGTCGCCTGCTTGAAACGCGTCCTCCGTCAGCGCGTTTTAAACGCTCGCCTGTGGCGATAAATGATAATGCAAAGTTTACCAAGCGCTTTAATTCGTGGTATCGAATTGATACGGCTCCATTAAAACAAAAAGAGAGAGAGAGGACGCAGTTTGATTTTCTGCATGAATGGGCGAATTTTTGAACACTCCATTAGCAACTGTTGACGATGCTCATCATTCTCATCGGTTCCTCATTCGTGGGCAAAGCAATCGCACCTTCAGGTCCATACGCTCCATCACACTGCGTCTATATCAGCGGTTTACGCTGCTGTAATGTGATTGGAGATCAACTCGTTCTTTTTTTCTTTCTTTTTCTAACCAAGTCATCCATTTTAGCTTACATTCTTTTGACCTTTGATGCATTTTTCTAATCGCATGTGCAGTTTCTTATTCAAGATAAGATCCAGACCGGGGGTTTTCACATCTAACAACCTTGAAGAACGGGTGACCTCATTTGTCCCTGCTTCCCGGTGCCTTTACACATTACAATTGTGTCATGGATAAATAAAACATGTGTTGACTGTATCGGAAACGAGAAGCAATGGTCTCTTGTTTAAGGCCACATTTACAGATAGCCGGGTCTTTACAGCAACAAATATTTCTGCCCCTCCGTTTTCAAAAATAACGTTGTACACACAAGGTCGTTTTCAAAAAAAATTCTGTTTATATGAACCCGCATAAATACGCCGTCCACATACGTCCCATAGGACGCTCACATGACGTGAAGCATTTTTAGTCGCACACTGTGATGTTTGACAACCTAAAACTCTGTTTGACCTCGTTCACACGCAAACACTAAAACAGAGTTTTCAGAAATCTCCACTTTGGCCGTAGTTTTCAGAAATGATTGTTTTCCGTGATAAAACCTCAGTTTTTGTGTAAATGAAAGGCCAAAACACATGAAAATATATGCGTTTTCCCATCGTGTAAACGGGGTCTAAAAGTCCAACTTTGTATCCCCTCGTTCATCCACCTGGACCGCCTCCCTCTGCAAAAGTTATTTTCTTTAACATCATAAAAAATGTGGTGTTTTGTGGTTAACTGTCTGAAAAAATTAGATGCATCATTCGTGTATCATATTTCCTGACATGGTGAACGATTATTTTTGTAATATTTTGATGAGCAAGGTATATAATGTGAACATTTTGGCTAACTCTGGCACATTTACAGAAATGTTTTTATCAATGTGCACTGTCCCTTATTAAATAAACCATATAAAAAATAAAGAAATTGTGATCTCCTCACAATTTCATATTGATGATAATATTGTGTCGTCTTCTCCGGGCTGGATAAGAGCAACAACACAGAGCAGCTTACTGCTCTCTTACTGTACTGTGATGATGACGGTGGATGCCCACTCTCTGTTGTCCTGTATTCATTCGCCCTTTAAAGCCATTCCCCTGGGAGGGAGAAAGTTTTCACAAAATCAAATTTAATACAAATTGCATTTGCTCCCAAGGAGAAGACATTGAAGCCTTTTTTCGCAAGAATAATCTGACAGTGATTTCATTTGTCTAAGTAGATAAATCATACATATTGAACGTGTCTCCGTCTCTCACGGCGTGTCACTTCTCAGACCTGATTTAATTTGCCACTTTCTGCTGGAGCAAGAACCGCCTTAAACATTAAACTCTGAAGGTTAAACCATTTCAGCATTTTAATTAGTTCCACCGTCGCCCTGCTATTCCCTTTCCTTCAACCAGATGAGTTTGAGCCCGCTGACGTTCCTCCTCTTCCCGTCCGTGGAGTTCGTAGTCTACTTTTCAAACGTCTTTAAATTTCCAATCACTCTCCCCAAAAAAAAATTATTTTCTCGGCATTTACCTTTTGTGACTTTGGTGTCTTTGTGCATCTCCCGCTCGGCGGCGAGGCGTTGCACGGAATCCAATGAGAGGACTCAAATAGAGTCCCAGTGGATGCTCGGTAAATTGGGCGGGTGGGAGGGTTCAAGAGGACCTGATGTGAGATCAATTGTATTGAAGTGTGACCGTAACACTTACTATGCTCTTAGCAGCGGGGCGAGGGTGGCGGGTGCCATGTCTGACAAGAGGACGGAGGCAGTCCCAGAAAAAGCGGTGATGAAAGACGAACCATTTGTGCCCACGATCGAATACTGAAAGCTATGTTTTACGACTGCTATTCTACCAAATTGCTTTTGTGCGTTGGGGGTGGCTTTTTAAATAATGCAATCGGTTAAAAGCTCTTCGTGAAGGCTCTGCTTGGATGGTGTGGGAAGCTGCAATGGAATTGAGTGCATTTTTAGGAGAGAGGGTTATAATTCATGCACTATTGAAATATGACCACGCTGTACTTTTAGTTTTTCCTGCCACTTTGATGTAACCATTAACACAATCGGTTTGAAGAGCAGTTCAGAGACCCTTTGGTCCAATGTCTTTAATAACAGTCATTCAGAGGAGTCTGGTCTGTTTTGATAGCGGGGTTTAAAGAGTTTTATGATACGATGATGGCAACGTGTGGCCTATGTTCATTTTGTCTATTCAAATTCACACTTTGGGTAGAGCACCATTAGCGTGTTTAGTATTTAGTAAGGTGCATATACAAAACACTAAAGTCATGAAAAACTGTAAATGGCTGTTTCTAGACTGTTCGCGTATTTGTCAGGGAGTAGCTTGTTGACCCCCCCCCCCCCCCCCCTCCACACACCGCCTCCCTGCCGCTGCTTCTCATTGGCTAAACACACGGTTCAGCCTCTGGATAAAATGATGGATGAGTTCTTCCATATTGGCTTGTTGATCCATAGTCTCCCCTCCCTTTGCCCCCGCCATGAGAGTGGATATTGGCATTTGCCACTCAGGAGGCTGTGCCCCCGAGTCCCGTAACTGCTGATTAGTCAAATGAGTCCCGGCCTGCGGAATAATTAATGTTTAACATTGGGGCCTTTACTCTGCGGATGATCGAATGGCACCGCGGTGAGAGTGGCGGTGGAGGTCTGACGGCAGGAGCCCAGCACCCGGCGAGGAGGGGGGGGGCTGATCGATGTCGGCCCGGCTACACCTGTGTGGTGAGGCTGAGGGAGGCATTGGTGTCTCACATTGGACATTAGCATTTAATTGTTTCTTAATTCATTTGTTTATTACTTGTTGGATCACAGGGGGCTCTTCTTGCAGCAGGAAGGTGGGAGGGGCCACCAGTGTTTGTCTTTGCCATGCCAAATACTCTACTTCCCTGTTCCCCTTATCTAGCAACCATCGTCCAAGATCACAACTTTTCTCTACCTTTTGTTTATTCGATAGTTTGGTTTTCTCTAGAGGCGTTAGAGCCTCAGAGCCACCTCGGTGTCTGTAGACTCTTCTGCCTGTTGGGTTTTCACCCATCCACATCTAATGCATTATATTGCATTCACTAACTGTTCAATTAAGCAAAGTGCTAAAATGTTTCGGACTGTTAAGCAAACATTTGGGCTAGGGGGAAATTTGTATGCCATTTCCCTGCGACCAAATAAGTATTAATCCAAAAGCTATTTTGCAGATCAAATACAAGAGAATGTGGCCCCCTCCCCTGATGAAACACAACCTGTCCACTTTTAATACTTACCTTGATGCGATAACTTCCATTTGAGATATTACCCATGCTTAAACACTTCTCTATTGCAAGGATGATGGAGAACAAATAAACGCAATAAAACATTACAAAATAAAGAAGAAAAACTCAACCCTGCTTATATTATAGATACAACATCTGAAAGCCCCTCTGAATGACTTGCAGGTATGTTTAAATTGGATGTACTATTTTTCATTTTGAGGCAATGAAATATTTAAGGAGCAGAGAGCGGTCTGTGCGACATGCTTGACCTTCGCACCAGAAATTCTGCTGTTATTACAGTATTTATATGGCTGTCCTCATCCTCGCAAGCAGGGATATAAAAATATTTACTTACTCAATTAACTTGGGTCAAAATATAATCCTGTGGAGGAAAAAAAAAGGGAGGGAAGAGGTCACACATGACCAAATTCAACAATGGGTAAAGCAATAGAGGAACGCATATGAAGATAAAAGATGCATTTAATGCTATGCTATGTAGTCAATTTGCATGGTAACCTATGAATTGAAGCAATTTAAAAAGAACAGATTTCCATCACCATCCTGAGACGTTTCCACATTGAGATAACTCCTCCGAATGACATTGATGGAGGGATAATGGTGGGCTCAGTGGATGGATACCAAAGGATTCATGAACGGTGGAGAGTGCTCCATTGTCTTTAGTTTGTATAAAAATGAAAGAAAAGGAAGAAGCTCTGTGCACTGAGTGCATATTCTCTCATTAGCCCAGTCACTGTTTCACCCGTGATGTTATGGATTTATGGGGCGAAGAGCATTCATATCCCAGATGGGGCTCTAATATAGCCACATCCAGTTCATTATCGATTGTTCCTCTTTTAACTGCACTGAGCGTTCAAAGGAGTGACGAGGAAGGGATTACCACCAGCAGGTTGGAATAAAACTTTTAGAGGAGCCGTTTGCTATCCCTCAATGCTCCAAGCTGCTTTGAAAGTAAAATTAAGAAATTTGCATTTCACGCAGATCCACCAACTGAAACTATCCAGTCCGTTGGATAGAAGGTGATGAAAGATTTTATTTTCCTGATGAAATATTACACATGTTTTTATTTTATCGACACTGAAGTTATATACTAGATCAACCGGAAATATACTTGCTTAAACATCTTGAAAGATGGTCTCCTGCAGATTAGATGTGTCTTCTTAATCCTGCATGTGACTTTAATCACCTCTAATGTGGTTTCTATTATTTTGTGTTAATTAATGGAATGGCACTTTTCATTCAGGCAGCAACGGCGCCTTCTGTATTTATTTTCAGTAGCTATTGACGATAGTGCATCTACTCAGGATGGAGAATACAAAGCCAGACGGGAAAAAAATAACTTAATTGTAATCTGCAATTCTACAGGGAAACTCAAAGCTGACAAGTCATGCATTTCCTGAGAAAATTAATGTTTTGTTCTGTATTCAGCAGACATTGATTAATCCTCTCTTGAGGAGTTTGAAGGTCCATTCGTAAAAAGGAGGCTCCATTCCACATACGTTATGGGAGAGATTAATCATGTTGTGATTTGTTAAAAGACTGCTGACTTGAAGTTGTCACATAAACCCATTTTATCTTTTCTGTAGACATATTCAACCGCATAGTAATGTATTCCCTTCATTTTTTACTTTTAGTCAAGACGATACTATATAGGCAAAAAAAGACTAGAAGACAAAAGTACTGCGGTACCTTTATAGATTGCCATGTTCATTAAACCCCATGATTTCTAAATATTGTACATTAAAAAAATAGTCTACAGTCTACCCAGTCGTGGCAACACATAATGTGTGGCCTAATGGTGGCACTATAGGAGCTTGAATGATGCCATGGATAGCCTGACATATATTTTTGGTACACATTTAAAACAGGACCTACAGTAAAACTGATCAACATTTTGAAGTGGCTGAACATTTTGAACAAAAAAAACATGAAATAAATATGATTGGCCCTTTAAAGAAAAGTCACCAGGATTATATATCATCCTCTGCAGCCTATATATTTCTAAACTAAATATAATCTATGCATAAGGACCTAAATATCTTTTTTTTAGATGCATCCCATAAACCCAGCTGCTAGGACTGAACATGTCACCAGCAAACAAAACCTGCTGTTTTCATTGTGTAACAGTCAGGTGTTTCTCGACAACCCGCGCTGCATTACCACTTACTGGGAGCACGCTCGCCACGACTGAAAGGACATTTTGTGAGCATGCATCAAACCACCAAGCGTGAGATCTCGAGCAGATCCCATGACGGAGGCACGATCAGGAATAGATTAACACTCATGAGCACCCCCACGCATCCCGGTGGAGACGAATGTAAAGACGGACAACGTGTCGCACATTCGTAGACTCCGGGCGATGTCGCCCATTCGTCTTCGGCTCGTCATAGTCTTGCCCATCCAACGAGAACGCCATGCAGTCGACTCATTCTGACCTTTTTGAGCAGTGAGATACCAAAATATAGATGTTATTTGCAAATTGTGGCACTGATAATCATGGGCTAAAGCTGGTAATCGACCAAAAGGATCTATTGTGTGTATCATAGACTATCCCTCACTGGTGGATTTGGAAAGCAGTCTCGCCCAAGCCGATGTGTTTAGGGGGACTAATGACAGACAGCTGCGCAATTACACCTCAGCACAAAGCTGCACCAATCTACTCTGGAGCGTAATGGCTCACATTGATATGCCAGAGTCGGTCTGAACAGTCCCCACACACACAATTGTCAACATAATGTCACACTGGCACATCTCAGGTGGAGCGGTGGAGTCTTATTTTTGTTCTTCTTTCTCCGGCGCTTGTTACTCGATAATGCGAGCCAGACGACGGCAGCGAAATGCGCCCGTGTTAATCTCTCGGCATTTTCTACCATGACAGCGCAATTTTCAGTGCCTCCTCGAACAATCAGCCGCCTCAGTGTATACGTCTCTCAGAGCAGATGCAGACTCCGTTCGCATCTCCCAGATCCAATTTGGATGTAATGTTTTTGTGGAATGGGGAGAAAGAGAGGGAGAGAAATGGTGTTTTGACATGAAATACAGTGTGAAAAACATGTAGCATTTCTGGATTTTTTTTTTTTCCTTTAAAGTTATTCTGCACTAGTTTGATTGCTGTAGTTTTATGAATATGTACTGTCAATTCATTACCCATACTCTGGATACAAATAGGCACCTATAGGGGAATGACTGATAGAGGATTTGACATTTTGCCGAGTCTGTTCTGATTACTTACAGCTTCATTATTTGTCTCCGGAAAATTGAATGTGGTCCAAATGACTGCTGTTCTTCTGCTGCAGTGTTCATCCCTCCATTTCTAGATTGCAGACTTTCTACAGATTGTATTCTTTCGGGCTGATGGGAGATATCTTTTGCTGCAGAATAGTAAACAGAATTAGAACATCATGCTGTTTCTATGCCTTCATGGAGTACACGCATCATGCCCAGGGCACTAACCACGGTTAATGAAAGCTTCATTAAAATAGTCTTCAGCAAAAACCTACAGCATCCTGCTGTTTTGGGGATAGTATTGAGCATTAAACTTCTTGACCTTCTGAATAAATGGCAATATATTTCAAATATATCCAACTTATGGGGGAAATATCCAGATATGTTCCACTTTGGTCACTAGCTAGTGACGTTCTCTAACTTTCTGTCTCCGGTGTGTGTGCGCAGTGGGTTAAGCTGCAAGTCGACTGACAGTTCTCAAGTGACATCTTTGGCATATCTGTTTTGCAACATTGGTAATTTACAAATGTTGTTTATTGCAGCTTAAAGGATGTGAACTCGGATCTTAGAAGTGTTTGCTCTGCTCCGTCTTCTGATTATTTCTCCAGAGGATATTATGTTTGCAGAAGTTATTATAAGATACTTTAGAATTTCCAGCAGGTGGTTTATTGTCACCTATTCTTGCAGAGTGTCACTTTATTGCAACACAAAACATCGTTATTGCAGCTCGTGAGCGGCCTGCAAACACACAGAAGTTTGTTTTCTTTGCAAAGGTAGTTGTTACTGCTTTTTTTCACATTTGCTTGCTTGCTGTATATTCATTTATCTTCCAATTGTTGCCTTTATAAGAAGTGTTGAATGGACTGAATGCAGAATTTTCTATGCAAGCAAAACTCACTTTCCTGTAGCTGAGTGAATGCACCACAGACGGAAATGTTTGACGGGCACAAAACCAATTATGTAACGCCTCAAAGTAAGTATATGCTCCCAGTGGTAAGATTAATTCATAAGATAACAGTATATTAGATAACTGTATATTAACAGTATATTATTGTCTAAACAGTTTAGGATATATATATATATATATATATATATATATATATATATGTATAATATTTATATATGTATAATATTTATGTTATATATATGTAACACATCTATTATATTATTTATATATGTAACACATCTATTATATTATTTATATATATATATATAACATATCTATTATATTATTTTTATATATATATATATATATATATATATATACTTTTCCCTTTTTTAAATTCGGCTTCAGTTTAGTTGGTGAAATTCGTTGACACTTTGTGAACATTTGTCTTCACAGTCTAACTTGGCATTGAGTGACGCCTCAGTCGTTTCCAGTTTATAGAAATCTAAAGCCAATCTTTTTCTGTGACATTGAAAATAGCAACGGGCTAACAAGGCACTTTGCGGCTCCATGAGTGACGGGGATGCCGAGTATAGAATCAAAGCCATGCCGCCGCGGTGTCTCCTTAAAAGGCAACATGTAAGTGGTAGCAGCAGAATTATGATGCCCTTCTGTTAGCTTATTCTGTCCCTGACCACCAAGTTTTTCATAGAATCGATGGGAATGAGCAGTTTTTTGAATGTTGCTTTGCTCCGCTGTGCACATCCACACCGAGGCGCCGTGATTGGCTTTCTGTCTTACACACAGGCGCAGGAAGAATGGGATTAGCCTGCCGATATGAGGGGAAGGCAGGGGAAGCAACAACAATGAACCTGCTGTGGTTCTGACACTGGACTGTGATATTTCCCATAACGGTTGTCTGCTTTTCTCCGTTATCTCCTCTTCTCCTCACTCAGTCCCTTATTCACACTTTAGCTTTCTCAGCCTCTCCCACATCTTATTTCCCGGACGCCGTTTTCTGACAGGAAACATTACCGCCATTACAGATCACCAGATACTGTTCGCCAGACGTCAAAAGAATCGGATTGATCACGTGGCGCGGCAGAAGTGTTGCACTGGAGCAGAGGGGACAGTCAAATGACAGAACATAATAGGGTGCTCGCCAGGCCTGACAGATAACTTGGAGGCAGCCATACAATAGGCCAGCAACATGGCTGAGCTCCACAATGGAACGAGCAGGAAATGGCTTTGCATTTCAAGCGCCCTCATTTCAGCTGACATACCAAATAGTATATGACACGCTGTGGAAAAAAATATCTATGCAAGGGATACGGTGAATCGGAGCTGCAGGCAGCCGGCGAACGCCTGCCACAGCTCGACCTATAAATGTGAGAACAACTCTGTTTGTTTTTGCGAGCTCCCGATGCAAAATGATTTCCTGCTCAGTTAGCTTTTAATTCTAAATCAATTTATTTTGTATGAAAACATCAATTCTCATTCAGAAAAAGCAATTTATTTGCAATTACAAAATCCATTAAAGCATAATTAGACTTTCTCGGTGATACAACGGATCATTTCTCAGGGTATCGTCAATGCAGAGGAGTCTGTCACTTTCTCCAGTGAAGGCGGCGCACTGTGGAGACTTCATTAGAGCTGGCGTGATTAGTCAATTAATTGATTAGTTGATTGAAAGAATATTAATCGGCAACAATGTAAGATCTATCCTCTAGGTTATTTTTAGGGATGGAAATATCGATTGCGCCCTCAGCCACTTTCGTCCTAATGGCAAAATGAACCATAACGACCACACTTGAGCAAAGCACATATTGTTTTCTAGATATCAATAATTCATGCATACATATGTGATTCAGATGACCATGTTGGCCAACCTTGGTGAGCTCGGGCCACCACAGGTCCACATTGAAACACATCAACAACTGTGTGTGTGTGTGTGTGTGTGTGGTGTCCAGAGGATGGATCCGACTGGTTACCGTGATCATGTGACTTTTCCTGAGGCCGATCCAGTACGTTGACATTTTTATCTCGACAACTATTGGCTGGATTGCCGTGCAATCAGCATTGCTTTTGGTTGGGTGCTAGTTAGAGTAGCATGTGTTAGCATGCTAACACTTGACAAAGGGGGTGAACAGGGTTGACATGTAACCTTCTGGACATCAACTATTTAGCAGCGTCATCATTTGCATGTTAGTCTGCAGACTTTTTCTTTTTTTTAAAGCAACAGTACCGAAGTACAGCCTCAAAGAGGCGCAAGCACGTCTGTAGAGTCTTAAGTCTTGTTTTGAGGGGAAAGCCAGAAATGTAGTGATTTCAGTCTCTCAATACTTGGAGGTTTCAATGTTCTATCTTTGTTGTTGAACTAAATCTTTTTGCGTTTTGGTGTGATGGGTGGAGAAAAAAACAAGCATTGTGAAAAAGATGTCAACTTGGGCTTTCTTGAACTTGTGATGAGCCTTTAGTTTTACTTGTTGTGACATTTTGTCAACCACATGATTAATGCAACTGAAATGATGCTTCAGTTGCAGCCCTACTCAACGCATATTCATTCCTTTATAGCTGATTGTCAGAAGTTTGGCACGTAAGAATGATTTACAACGCGGCCAAGTCTAGGGACAACATTGCATAAATCGTTGCCGAACCGAGCAGAGGAATGGAGAAAACAATTCTGAGCTGGTGAAAAAAAAAGTAATGATCATTGATTTCCATTGAAAGCCTGATGGTTAAATGAATGAACAAATTGTGAAACGCTTGGTGTGGTGAGCACAGTCAATCCGGCACAGGGTATGATTGATCACACTGTACGTTCTGTCTTCTGGACGTCTCGGCCGTCGCCTCGTCTGCAGCGCTCCTTGTGCGGCGGGCCCTGCAGTAAAATCCAACGGCTTCTCCTCCCTCTGTGGGCGTTGGCGTCCCCCCCCCTTCCTGTCATAAAGAACAAACTGCAAGTGCCGTTTAACCTTGAGCCGCTGCGGCGCGGGCACATATCACCTTTGCGGCCCCCTCGACGGCCGAGATCAATCAAAATGTCGCCTCGCCGTTTTAGGATGAATCGACAGTTTTGGGGGATTGATTGAATTTTATCTTGATTTCATAAAACATTTCGACAAACCAATTAAAAGAGGAGGCCGACTGCTGCCACCAGTAGTTAATCCTTCATGTTGTCAAGGGGATGAAATCGGATTGACACTAATTTAGTCTATGTTTGTATATTTGCAATCTGGTACAATAAAGTGGAATTTAATTAGAATAACCCAAGGAAATCATTGGTAGTCATTGGTATGAAAGTGGTTGCTCTAACTTGGGTTATTTTAAAGCCTGAGGTGCACTATTTCAACCCTGATGGTTTATCCCTGAACTTTGTTGTGCCCCATTTACTCCAAACATTTAATTTACAATTTATTCCACCTCACAATGCAGCAAATCCATTGCAGGCCAATGTTATTATACTGCAGTGCGGTCCAAATATTATAATAAGATGGATGGCTACTGCACATTTTCCTGGAGGACTGGCTTTCTTGGTCTTGTCCACCAACTGCAGGTGAAATACAGCATGGCCATTAACATGCAGTGGTCCTCCCCTGGAGTTAACGGCATACTCCCACAGAACTCCTTCTCCCTTTGTTTTAAGGCGGGCTTCTTAATTACTAGCTGTCCCATTCAGGTTGTAAATGGTCCTTTATTGCCATTCTGTAATCAGAATAAATCCTCAAGCCTATTCACTGGCCTGATGCCCCTCCATTGATTTACAAATGACCCATGTATTATTAATCCAATGTTTTCCCCCTTTTTTTAGCTCATTATAAGCCCTATCTGCAAGTAAAGGGCACCTCACCACAGCGCTATCGCACATGACGGTGTTTCTCAACAGTTCTCTCCGAGGTTTGTTTTGCGATGATACCGCGTTGTGTTGATAACAAAGAGCGGGCGCAGGATGTGGTGATATCAATGTTTCTCCCTACAGTTAATATGAAGCATATCGCTTCTATCTGCAATTTTCCTTTGTGCATTTTCTCCTTTCCTTTAATCTTTGTCTTTAGAGAAAAGAAGAAAAAAAAATTGTGGGGTGTCACGGAAAAAAAACGTATAAAATGTACTTGGGCAGGAAATTAAAGTTTATAGCTGTGTGTGGTGGTGCCAGGATTAGTTAATTAATTTCCTTCAGAGAAAACAAACAAACAAAAATACTTCAGCTGCTTTGATAAATGATGAGTTGGAGATAAAAGTATCTCGACAAAGTGTAATCTTATCAAAATATGTGCACGCACATTCGCTTTTGGATTCACGAAATGTGCCCCGGACATTATTACCTTGTGTATGTTCGTGAATCGGAATCATTAAAGCCTCAATTATTGGACAGCCATCAATACATGGATTATGTTAAAAAAAAAGTAGGCGGAAATTTAAGTTTTATGACCGATAATGTTTCATTATTATTTTAGTATTGTTCTATTTGAATAGCATTTCAGTTGGGCCACGTTGTTTCTGACTTGTGTGATTTAAAACATTTAGAAAGAGCTGTAAAAGTCTTAAAACTAACATTTCCAAAATGCACAACATATTTTTTTTATCTTGCGATATATTCTGCTTAATCTATATTTGTTGGCATTTAGCTTTTCAAAAACATCTCATCTCATCTTCTCCTGTATTAACTCGCCGATTTAACAGCACTCTGACGGCACATTAAGTTATATTCATAACCAAAATAGCATAAAATACATTGTTTTTCTTTGTGTGATGGATGGCATCATAAAATATAACCACAATATATTTGGCCAATGCATCATATGAGATGACTTTATTTTAAGGTGTGTGTTTGCATCCGAGCAGCTTTTGGGCATTCATTGTGTGCCTGTGCATAGAAAAATACTTTCAGGTGAGAAAACTCCCAGATTAGTCCATAAAACAACACAGCATGTTTGTGAATGAGGCCTATTGTTATGACGAGACCTTTTGACAACGACTTTCACGCCTAACAATACTCCTGAATCACTATCACTCACTATTATGAATTCATATTGCAGTGTTTTACTGTGTTAAAGAAAAACTTTTTAGAAATACAAAGTCAGTCCATGATGCATGAACCCAATAAAGACATTTAATCTGCCAAGAGCATGGAGACGATTATAACACAAGGCAAGAATGAGAGCAACCCGAAGGGAATAGTCATTTGAAACCACGCAGACGCATCACTGCGACAGCCTGTGACGGGGCCACCGCCGCTCCTCAATGAAACTGAAGATGTTTATCTCCACCATAAACATCGTCAGTCCTTCCAACCACTGAACCGGCCATATATGGAAATAAAATAAGACATCTTTATTGACCCTTTAGTTTCACATTACTGCCTGAAATGTGATCAGCGCAATGATAGAAGCTCTGATCAATATCTCAGTGGAGCACCGGCATTAATAAAAGTCGTCGGTGTATTGACGAAGCCTTTGGCAGAGACGGGCTGTAAAGAAGAGCAGCGCAGTACATAAAATGATACAGTCCAAACATGTTTGTAGAGCAACATGACTCCTCAGACGGAGGGCGGGATTGGGGAAGGTAATAAATATCGGGGTGATTACAGAGCAGCGGGAGTTGCAGTACTGCTTAATGTCATCGTAGCTTAGCAGATAACAGGAAGAAGTGGGTGTAGGAGCATTTTCAATTTAAGTTATGCTAATTTAGTTGCCCACAATTCCCATGAGATATTCAGGGCGGTGTCTACTATGTTACATGGAGTGAACTTTAAAGGAACATTAACGTTCCCTTTCTCAAACTCGCGACCATCGTTTCATTGCGCAATAAGCGAAAAGACGCCGAATTGCGTCGTCGATTCTAATCAACGCGCACGTCCTGGTGTCATTGTGCTTGATTGTATTGTATTTGTAGTGGATGTGCTTTTGTGTTTTAATATTACCCGCAGCAGATTTATTCCTTCGGAGTCTTGGCGCGTAAGAGGGGAACTGTTTGTGTACGTTGCAGACAACACGTCTCGGTGTTGTTCAAACCATGAATAACAAAGAGGGCTCAAGGAATAATTCCATACGGAGAGCAAAGAGTGAAAAGACGCTTTGCATATCCACAGGCTGTCAGAGAAATAAATAAATTACCCCGGCGCTTCTTCAAAAACAAATGGCTGTCAAAAAAGTCACTCGGGGGCACCACACACACACACCCACACCCACACACACACACACCGACAACCCCCCCACCGGAAATCAGATTCAAGCAAAGAGGAATCTTTTATTGTATTTCACTTTTTTTTTATTGCTCCATTCCTTTTGTATCTTTCCATCTAAAAAACAAATTAAGCGAATGCCATCGGAAGAGGTGTCTGTGTTTTAATGTGATGTCTGCGATGTGCCGCCGTCTCTCTACAGAGTAATGCTTCTTTAGCCCAAGGATGCGCCTCAGATTTCAACGCTTTGAGGGAGACAAAGAGACTTAGCAATAAAAATGTCATTATTATCATGTAGTACCTGCAGATAAATGCAAATAACACAGATGAAGGGAGAGGGAGCTGTTATTGTAAAACCAATAAGAGAGTCGAAGATGAAAGCAAACAAGTGTTTCCTCCTCTGTTTTCTGAATCGTGACGCAGGTGGATTTGCATGTCCTCCGCCTCCGAACCGACGGGAGGACGGAAACGGGAAGACGCGTAGCCCACTTTTGTTTTTCACTTTGTGGATTCAATGATGAGCGCAGGCTTCTGCTTCTGAGTTCCTTTGACGTTTCACAGAGCTCGTATTCTCATGAACTACATTACGTGTGTGTGTGTGTGTGCCAGTTTAATAACACTTGACTCTGAGATTTTTGAAAACTCTGTTTTAGTGTTTGCGTGTGAACGAGGTCAAACAGAGTTTTAGGTTGTCAAACGTCACAGTATGCGACTAAAAATGCTTCGCGTCATGTGAGCGTCCTATGGGACGTATGCGGACGGCGTATTTATGCGTGTTCATATAAACAGAAACTTTTTTGTAAACGACCTTGTTTACAACGTTATTTTTGAAAACGGAGGGGCAGAAATATTTGTTTCTGTAAATTCGCGACTATATGTAAATGTGGCCTTTATATACTTCACATTTTGTTTTGTAGTCTGGTGACTGTTGGTTGTATCAATGTCTGAGTTAAGGCCTCTAGAAGTGGGCTATTTTAAATAGAGCCTTAGAAACGATGTTGTAAACAAAATCCGATGTATTTTGACTTCACACATTGTTAATTTGCTCATAACTATCTCCATGTTGTAAACTTGTTCACGTCTGAAAGGTCACAGAGGCAGTGGACTGCGTGATGCAGTCAGCTGCTCTGTAAATACCTCAATCCTTTCTGACAACATCGTTTTGGTCTGACATGAAGATGACTGCCGGCTCCGCGTGCTTCACACCGCCACTTAATGAAGTCACCTGTCCGTGGAAATCTAGATTACCTAGTCTTTGTACATCGGATGCAGCGAGCATGAGCACCAAACACACAAATCATAAGATAAGATAGTCCCTTATTAGTCCCTCAGTGGTGAAATTACAGGATTACAGTATCATTGCTCACAAGAGAATACAAAACGAATAATAATAGAAACAAGTAATAGAAGTAATATAAATAAGCATTAAAAAAACAGTAGAATATTAATGTACAGGATAGAAAGGTGTATATATAAACAAAAAGTACTTAAACGTATTGTTTATTGTTTAAATTATTATGAAACCTTGGATTACACAAGCAAAGAAGTCAAACATAATTGAAATCTAGTGAACCCAGGGCATAAAGATGGAGCCATGACAAGTAAAATCCTTCTTGTAAAAATAAATGACAGTTTTAACTTTCTTTTTTTTGGTGTTATTACAGCTGGAAATGTAACGCAAATTAAAGATAAGTCACAGATTTCACAGTGTTAGGCGGTTCTTTTCTCCTCACGGTGTTAAACACTGTACAGAATACAGTCGGCAGACATTTCGGCGCCGGGCAGATTTAAGGCATCCGGAGCGGCGGCGGCGGGTAAACCTCCGGCGCCTCCTGTTGAGGGATTTTAAGAGTAAATCACCGCTGATTGGAAGCAGGTGTTCTACATCAGCTGACAGACGCACAACACCTGCTTGGGCATATGATGGAGGTTTGGCGAGAGACGCTACATGCTCCAAAGTTTCGACGCCTCCAAAGAAGAAGAAGGGCGGCAGCAGCCTCCCGTGATTCACTGTTGATTTGCCAATTATATCCGTTTGGTGGCGAGCAATAGGTGCGGGCCAAGTTTGCGGCGTGAATATAATTTGCGGATTAAAGTAGATTCTCTAAAGAGGGTCAGTGCATATGTGTTTTTTATGGTAATGTAAGCAGTTATTTCTAATTAAAAGACTCTGGGTGTTGAGAATTGAAAATGTAGGCTGTAACCCTGTTAGTGATTCACTCTGAATGCTGGACCACAATAGAAGATAATTAACAGAGCGATCCAATTTACCTCCCAGCTGATTTCCTTTAAATTCCCACACATTTTTATCTTAAAACCGGCTCTATTTGCAATAAAAAATTTTACTCGATGAGCTGCACACACTATTTCACAATCTTGAGATAAATATGAGCTTACAATCATTCAAAACCTCAGTGACAAAAGCTTGACCTCTATTGTATCGCGTTATTTCATTTTGATCTGTTTTAATATGAATGTTGTAATTACTAACTCCAATTACCCCCCCTATGCGTGTCAGTTTTCTGATTTTAGATTTTAAGCAAGAAGTAAGTTTGCATTACATTTTTAGACGTGAGTAGGTGCTTTGCGGCTGGGTTGGCCAGCTCCCCTGGGGAATGAACACGTGTCACCCGTTATAACCAGCCCTGCAGAGCAAGTATGATTAACAAATCAACAATGAGGCTTAAATGATGTCAATGCATCATTCCCATCGTGTTTCCACTGCTCTATATGTTATTTGTTATGTTGGCCTTGAAGCAAATGCTATCTACGAAATTGACTTATTTATTAAATGTGTTGAACGCTTTGCGCTACATGTCAACCTTACCCATGTCCAGTGGTTCTCAAACTAGTGGGGCGCCAAGGTATTACAGGTGGGGCGCAAGGGGAAATGCAGATTCTTTTATTTGAAGACCTTTATTGAGAACTTCACATATTCCAAAGTACACAGACATAAAACTAAGTAATTATTAGATGAAGAGCAGCTTACCTGTACTTTTGTTTAAATGTTTACGTTACGGCGTTAACAGGTTACGCCGCGCATGCGTGACGGACGAGATTCTTGGCGACTTGCCACATCCTACCTCAGTGAGATAGGCTTTCCTGCTGTTGCCCTTCAAAACAAGAGCTCAACATGGAGCTTTATTGAGAGGGTCCGTATCAAGCCTGCAACCCGGTTTTAAAAAGAGGTGTAGTAAAAACATTGCAGTGTATCATAATGAGAACACAGGATGAATATCTGCACTGTTTATTTTTATTTTCGAAGGTTGCACGTTATTGTTTTTTTTAATATAGATATGCAGTGTAAAACTCAGTAAAAATCTTTATTGCCAAATAATTGAGCTGGTTTTGTTAGGTTTTTTTATAGATTGCACTTATTATCTTGAAAATATATTCAGTGCAAAACCAGTTAATTGCGTCCACAATAAGCTGTTTTTCAAAATATTATTTCTTTTTTGCACAGATCTGTATTTGTATTCTAATAAAGTGATTGAAAACTTTTATTAGTTTTTTGTCTGATTGAGAAATCTGGTTTAATTGAAAATGATTGCAAAGTAATACTATTATTTGAAAAAGCACAGATGGAGGAGTCACAAAACATTGTTATTTCAATACAAATTCATCATGGACCATTTTGTTACAATTTTGAAGGGGCGGTGGGGCGCGATCGTCTTTCTTCCTCCGAAGTGGGGCGAGACTGAAAAAGTTTGAGAACCACTGTTCTGGTCACACAAGAGTTTGGAGCAATTAGGGGTTTCGTATCGAGTCGGCGGACAGTAGCCCCGATGGACAAAGTCAATTATTATAAAGCCAGAAGGCCACCAACGTTTTTCGGTGCTAAGAGCCTTAGTAGCGCCGAGACATCGTTTTGTATTTCATGTCGTCCAATTGTGGTTACGCAAGATCACAAATGGAAGGTCCGATTGCCATGAGGTGGCGGCGTGGCTCAGTCTGACGGAGCTTTACTAATTACTATTTTTAAGCAAACTGCCAACAATACATATAAAGTTATGTAACTAAACATGTGATCACATGAGTGTGATCAGTATATTCAATAATCATAACATTAACTACTCTTGTGAAGTGCAGAGCCAAACTAACGTGAGCAATATGATATATGATATGATATTTCTTTAATTGTCCCACAGTGGGGAAATTTCAAATTTTCCAAAGTAAGTATATACAAAGTAAAACACACAATCGTTAGTAAAACACACAATAGTGTGTTTTACTAACGATTGTTATGTAAAAAAATACGATCAGGACTTTTCCACTCAAGCTTTCTGTTTGCCCATCCCATAATGTTGCACTATAACAACCTTGTAACAACTAATCCGTTCTGACCCGAGGAGAGCTAATGGACGAGCAACAGTTACACTATGGTGTGTTCAGGCTCTGTTCGTTAAAAATTACATGTAATCTCGTTAAATGTTGTTTTTGTTAGAAACCTGAATAAATCCAGTTATTTGAAGGAGATATTTTCACAACAACATTAATACATATTAGAGAGAAAACTATGACCTGTTTATACTAGATCTATGCTCTTATACACTGCTAATGACAATCAATGAAAACCCAAACTTTTAATTTGTTTACCTTTTTATTCAGAGTTGAAATTATGTCTGGGATGGTGGACCAAAAAAGGAGAACAAAGATTTGGGGATTCATGGAAATAGAAGGCAAACGGATTTATAATCAAGGATTTAAAATGCAAGTACTTGCTTAAAATATAACTACTAAAAGAAACAAGACAGGAACACTGAATAATACTTTTCTTAGCAGGTAACAATATTTCTTCCATCATGTCCTATAGGTTCCAGAATAATATATATTTTAAGAAATGTCCATTGTTCCCCTTTTATCAGAAATGATAATGTTGATACTTATGTATTCTACTGGTCTTTAATAATGTATCCCCAGGGCCGGCTTGATAGCAGATGTTGGTTCCCACCTCTAATTATAGGGCATGAGAAAATATACAATTTAATTTCCACAGTTGTGAAAAAAAATCTATGATGGAAGTGTGAGAGAGTAGGAAAGGAAAATTCAAATAAACTGAAAAAAAAGTGGCGGCCCATCAATCCTCTCGGCCAGGTGTCGGAGGTGACATTTCATTAGTACACTTTGTCAATAGAGAAATTGTCTGCAGAGAGAGCAGTTGGGTGCAAGTAACGAGGAAGGACAGACACACAGAGATGCAGAAAGCCGGTAAAGATGAGGAAAAGAGCACAGTTATTCTTCATTAGACCCCTCCTGATTCCAGCCAGTGGAAATTACGGATGCTGTGGCTATATAGGCGTGATGAGAGCGAAGGTGGGTGTCCCCCCCTTCCATTTTAAGTCTCTATCAATCATCTACCCTTCGCTTTTTACCCCCTGCCGACGTGGCATTACCAGCCCACATGTCTTTCTGTCTCTTCAGGGTCCAGGAGAGTTTGTTGTTCAGCCTCTCCTCCTCCAGCCAAGTGGTAGATACATTTGAAGGAAAATCACCGGCATAACGACCGCTGCCATTCCCCATAAAATCCTCATCCATCAATTAAGAGGGTTCCAGTAAGTGGGAGATGGATATGGCAGAATAAGGCCAGACCTTTTGAGGGGGAGTCGAGAGCCCCACTGTTACCTCCATGTAGGCCCGTAATCACAGCAGTGGCTGCAGGGGCAGAGTGAAGCAAGAGGGCACTGTTGGTCACCAAACACACACACAGTGGCCTGTTTTCGTCACTAAATGATTCCCAGTGCAAAGTGTTTTTTTTAATTCAAATGCTAAAATATTGACATTTAAGTTAAAAAAAAAAATCTGCTTTTAACCCTTCAGTCAAATATATATTTTTATTCTTGATGAAATGTGTCGTTGATGCATTTCCAATAGTAGTTTGGGATGGGTGATGTCTATGGATGTGTCAGACTATTCTGAATTAGCATTATTTTGTGCCATAATTCAAGTGATAGTGATACATAAAGTGAGTACTTGCAAATCTATCAAAGGTGAAGCATTGCATTGTTACACTTGGAACAAAAGTAAGAATCATGGTGGACACAACATTGTTTTCCATCGTGGGAATAGTTAATGGTGATCTGCCAACAAATGTTACATCCAGAACTTATAAAAATACTGTTGGGCCACTTGAAGCCTGTGAAACGAGCTACAAACACTGACATACTGTCACCTCATAAACTCGATGGGGAAAACTCCTACGCAAACGGTTGCTTTTTAATACGCTGAGCAGCAAGGAAGGACATTAGCAGTCATTTAGAGTTCTGCTGGGCCACCTGCTGAATGCAAGTCAAACATCCTCTCTCCTCTCACCTCTCGTTGGATCTCCTCCAGCTACTGGATGTTTCTCTTCAGTGGGTAATACATTATCCGCTATGGAGGAAAACTTTTATTTGTTTGCTGTTTGAGCGTGTAGCATGCAAACAATGTTAATGAGGTTGGTGTGATAAAACTCAAACAATGAGCTAAAAGACTCTTAACGCGCTCAACACATTTATCAAGCAGAACTGGATAATGTTTAGATTTTGTGAAGGAATATCTACCATAAGTAAATGGATCGTAAATATATATTATTAACGGATGAATAGATAAGATAAACAGATTGCTTAGTTGAAGATATCTTGTTATAACGTTATAATTGATCCGATGTGTACAGATTGTTAAGCACTGTGAGGCCAATTTGTAATTTGTGACATTGGGCTATACAAAATAAACTGAATTGGAAATTGAATTGAATTATAATGGAAATAAGACTTTTAGTCCTTCAAGCCTTTATGTTCTCCAGGATATATTAGCCACTTAAATGTCTTGCCTAAGGATTATGTGCCAGTTTGCGACTAGAAATTGAGCCCTTACTCACAGAGACAAGACTTAGTTTCATAAGCTTTGATCAACGACCAGATTAATATAACTGACTGTTCTACTCTGAATGACTTTCACACGTTTATAACTATCCAGATATGTAAATAGAAGTGTCAACTTGTCAAATCCCACTTCCAAGTGTTCCAACTCTTCACAGCCCACTTAGCCCGTATTCCCCCAGCTCTTCAGCACACCCTTTGCCGTTACTAGTTCAACAGCGATCTGTTGGGCTTCTCGTTGACTTCTCCTAAACCGCCGGCACTTAGAAGCTTGCAAGATGCACATCAGAGGCAGCGAAAAGGGGAGAAGTCGTCGGTTTTCAGTCTTTTCAAGTGCAGAGCAGAATACCTTGAGGCTCTCGCGGTTTGAGATGGCGTTTCCAGACATTCCTCCTCACTTCTCGCCTTTCATATTGGTCCAAGATGTTTGTTTTTTCTCTTCACATTTGCCCATCCTTCTCCACTGGGTCTGCATCACGCTGGGACGCACAACGTAAAATATAGCAGGAATAAATAGAAAAAGGTCTGTTAAATTGTTCTAGGTTGGTGGGCTGCGGGAGCCTCTGTAGATAATTAGACCTTTTGGGCAAAACAAACAGCACGCCGCTGTTTTGGAGCAATTGGCTCCGTCTATTATTATTCACATAGTAGTAGATGAATACCAATTAAGTCCCGATAATCGGTACGCGTGCTGGAGATGTGTGTTGTCCAGAAGGACCTCCACCACCTGAGTATGTATGTCCATCGGACAAAGCTCTTTAGTCATATGGTTGTTTTAAGTATGCAAACAACAGCGGTTACTTCAAGCATTTTAAGATCCGAGGTGGATTAGTGCAAGTGAGATGTTTGTGGTCGATACATTCAAAGGAGTTTTAAGAAATCTAATGTACTAATTTATCTGCCGGGTTGATGACTTCCGCCGAAAACTGAAAACGCACCTTTTCCGACTATATCTGGATTAAAACACAGATTTGCACTTTAGTAGCACTTGAATGGCTCTTATTATGGTACTTTTGTAGTTTGACTATGTTGAAGAAATGTTACTTTCTGTATTCTTGTTGTTGTTGTTGTTGTTTGTACTCTAGGTTAAAATGCACTTATTGTAAGTCGCTTTGGATAAAAGCGACTGCTAAATGACATGTAATGTAATGTAATGACTCCGAAAATGAGATCATTATGTTTTTATCAAATATAAAATTCAGCACAACATGCTACCAGTCACAGCTGTGGAGACACTGGTACAGCTGTCTATTCATAAAGCATGTGCAGTTCTTTGATTGTTTTTTTCTTGTGGTTTTGTATGTATTTTATTATATTTTAATGTTTTCTACTATCTGGACCTTGAGTCTGTAATAAAAGTTTGATTGATTTAAGGCGTCAACATGTTCGTGCCTCGGTGCCGGCGACAGCCGTTGCCGGAGGCATTATGTTCCGGTTCGCCCGTCGGGCGAGTCCATTCTTGTGATCGTGATATCTCTGTAATGATGAGACGGGATTTCATCAAATTCGGCCCAACGTCCTCCTGGACTCGGGGATGATTCGATTATTTTTATGGAGTTGAAAGTCAGTGTGATGTCACGTTGGTCCCATTCCTTCATTATCATTGTGTAAATGAAAATGGGCAGTGAAGAGTTCTGTTTCAGAGGGGTGATGAAGTGCGTTTGTGCTATGCTAATAAGGTACGAAGATGTGAGTCTTTTATTAACAAGCCGAGTAAAGTCAACATGAGCATCATCTACTGACGCATTAAGTTCTATCCCTGCTCCACTGTTCGTCCTCTCAATTAGGGTTCACCATTAAACCGTGGACTGTGCAGCTTTGATGGCTAATCTCTCGAAACCTTCAGATTTGGTCTGCTCTAACACTTAGGAAGGAAATTAGAAAAAGACTGGGTATCGTGGGATTGTGACATTTCTCTGTCCAAGGATTACAGATTTTTAAAAAGCCTCTTGGCTATCTCTTTGATGCTTTATTAATGTGAATTTTCCCTAGCAAACAAACCAATAGAAAGAAAAAGAAAAACTTTTGTTTAAGGCATCTGACATGGGCAGAATTCTTAGTTGAATTCATGATAAATGTTTTTCTTTCACAATACTTAGAACCCTCTTTGTTGTGTTATCACATCAGCCTTTAACATCCACACAGTTCTCCACACATTGTATTCCACATAGATTAATCTGACACAGCCCATTTTCAAACTTGGACAGTAAAAAAGAGAAGAAGCAGTTTACATGCTGTAGCTAAGCCCCTATAATGTTGAACACTTTCACCATCTTTAGCTATAAGTATAATGATTTTATCTTAAGGAATCCATCAATTGGAGAGAGGTCAACAGAAGGTCCTAAAAGCCACATATTAAAGCACTTTTTACTTTTACTAAAGATAACAATATGTGTTGTCTATCCAGGCACGTGCTAAGTTAGACTTATCGACCTGTGTCCCGACAACAGATTATGGAAGAAGTTTTTTGGTTTTTAAATGTTAAGGTTAAAGATTCTTTATCATTGTTATAACTTATCAGCTTTCCGTTGTTATCCGCAATTATCTCTGCATTTAACTTGTCCAATACTATCATGAGCATCAATGGCCACATCTACAATATAGTATATAATACTAAACTTGCTTTTCAAAAGTTTTTAATGAAGCTTTTCATTTAGTTTGAATTGCATTGCTGGATTCTGCAAGCTGCATTGCCAGCAACTTTGTTATTTTTGTCACAAGATAAGAATATAATAGCCATTGTCCAACAATCTAGGTCTTTAATTGCATCAACTTTCTTTCCCTCAAACGTTTATCCTTGAGACAGACATGTCATGGTCCATTAGGGTGATTATGCAATTTCTAGATGTTGAATGAATGATTACAGCCACTCAGAGCAGGAGTTTATATCTCAACACGACATGAAGAACAGATTTTGATCAAACTCACTTCATTCATGCCCAGACTCTGAAATGAATATGATTAGTCTTTGAAACAAATGTTCAACAGGTTAATGGAGAAACTGTGAAAAATGTTTCCCGAGTGTGCATTGTGTTAAGCCACCATTTAAAATCCTGTCGATACTTGCAGGGAAATAATTGATCTCCTTGGTCTTCTTGAAGGCGCAAAGCTTTACAGCGTATTGATAGATTATGTAGATTTGCTCTGCCGCGTTTGGATGAGCTGCCTGTGCCCCGTGACATCAGACCATGACAACAATCACATCCGTTTACATGACTTTTGAATTCATTGTGATTTTAGAGAAATCAAAACGTATGATCAAGACACTGTATATGGTCCTTATGAATATATTGACTTTATTTTATTATTCAGTCAGGAAGCTAAATATCCATTTTAGCACTAGAGCGTTTAGAAGTGACTGAGAACACTATCTCCGTTCCCTTTAAGTAATGCAGGTGTTGATGCTTCTTTCGGGCAAGGTTGGGCGGGGAGACGGGATTAGGGAGTAAAATAAATTGCACTGTCACTTTGTGATGGGTACTGAGGCTGTATTTCCCTGTGACACCAGCGCTGCACAGACTGACTTAACCACAGATGACAAGGTGTTGCTATGGAGACCTTAGCGAGGAACCTGCAGCAGCCTGTCCGTGGACAATTTATGCAAACACAAAGATGAGTGTATCTATAGCGGTGTTTGGAAAACATCAAAGGCAGTAGGTCAAAGTCTGCGCAACATTTGGTATTTCAATTAAAACAAAGGAGAAATGTGACACAATATTGTTGATGATATATACAGACAATACTGAATACCATTTTAAAGGTGGATGCATACCGTATCACAGGGTGAATACTGTTAGACTTTGTATTCAAAAGGCCTCATTTGTATGGAAGCGTAATGCATTAACTTCAAGTAGATCAGTCGGCTTCACTTTTGAACAAATTCCAGAAAAAATTAGTCCAGAGGTGCCCGCGGACAGGTGACGAACAGAAAAATACCCAATACTCCCTATGTCTCTGACCCAAACCAGAATAAAACAGATAAACTAAACGGGCGTAATATGTTTGCTTCAATGAAATCAAGCTCTCAACTAAATGAGATCTGTTCTTGGGATTTTGACGAATCTCTTTAATTGAAAAATATATATAAAGGAGCATATATATTATACATTTATTTCCACGAAAACTTTGCTCAGGACTAATCATCTTTTTATTTCAGAAGAGACAAACTAGTTGTTCCAATGAAGACTGTTCTCAGAATTAAAGATATGGCAAAGAAAATTAAAGAGATGATATATTATGACATTACAAAACGGAGGTTATTCTTTACATGAAAAAGGTAGTGCTGGGCAAAGATGAACACATTTCATGGATTAACCGCATGATTTGTCTGTGATTAACAGCGATTTCTAGTGTATTGCGCGTACAGGTACCAGAAGAAACATTTGTCTTTTACAAGGGAACAACATAAAACATCTCGGTTCAGTAGTCAGGGTCTCTGTGAATGAGGTTAACTGGTCTAACATAAACAAAAGTACACAGCCTGAATTTACCGTGGAGGGGACTTTTTAACTCCGAGATAACCGTGTTACCCAGCGACATCCAGTCGTCTGCAGCAGTCGGCTCTGTTTCTACGCCGGTGCGTCTTGAGGGACTCGGACCGACATCTTCCACCACAGGAATCGGCCTGCAGTCCGTTGCTATCCACTCGTTCAGTGAATGTTGACTGCTTTTGGTTCACTCAGCTTCCGCTAGTTGGTTGGGAAGTATTGGTATTGGGAAGTATCGGTACGTCCATGTTGGTGATGAAGACGAGCAATGAGGAGAACTCTCAGCAACTTTCAAGCTGACAACATTGCCAAATATTTTTCATATTAAATTACAATAGTAGTCGCCAAACTACCAAGTGTCTGCCAATACCCAGTGAGTGTGTTTAGTGCTGCAGGTGTACTGCAGCATGTGGTAGTTTGCATCATGTAATCACTACCCACTTAAAAACAGAGTTCATGACTTTATTTCTCTTTGTGGGTAAAATGACCTACAAATTGAATAATTCCGGGAACTATGCAAATAGGCAAAGCAAATGACCATTATGATTATGCATCATTGAAATTTAGATGAAAAAGATGAAGCGCCTATTTTCTAACATCCATCAATATGTTAATTTTAACATTTACTCCCCCTGTTCTCCATTTCTTGGTTCTGTACTTTATACTCAGACTTGAAAGCTCTGCAGCTGCTTGAAAGCACACACACATACACGCACACACGCACACACACACACACACACACACACACACACACACACACACACACACACTCGCTGTACATACAAATGCACACTGGAAAGATTATCGTTGAGTCGCCTTTTTTTTCTTCTCACCTACTTCTTGTGATATGAACATCCCAAAATAAATTCACCAAATTATCTTTACTCAAAGTTTCAATTAATTATCTCTCGGTATTCTGGTTTCTGAACTATTCCTAATGATCAAAGTATGCAAATTGCGGAGGAGTCTTGGTAATAACTAAAGAATTAGAGAACATAACGATTAAACATAATGACATCTCAAGCAAACTGAGGAGATCAACATTATCAAAGACAAACGAAGGGATTTGTGCTGCTAGATATCGACTTTGTTTCAACGGATGATAATCAGTTTCAAGATTAACGTTTCCACAATGGAGGAGATTGAGCTGCGTGTCAACTTGTTTGAAAGATGTTCTTTCAGGGGGAAGAAACGTGTCGCAAAGAGAGATGAAGCCAAACAGGGCTGAATATTTTAATAAAATGAATGATAGAATAGTCGTTGCTTGTGCTATGTGTTGCCACCATGCATTAACATAATGCCCAGGGTTGGGCATTATGTTAATGTAGTTCAATACTGCTAAGCTCTTTCTCGAATGTCTCATTGGCAGTGTTGGAAATCATTGCTGTATGATATATAAATATATAGATCTTTTGCATCCTTTTGTTTAAGAACATATACGTGGTATGTATTCACCGTGGTAACCAAAAGCAGGAACGACTACTACGTGTAATTAAAACGCGTATATCTACAGATGTCCTTGTCCTCTGATTGGGAGATGGGGAGTAACATTGAGCCATGAAAAGAGCTTCAAAGAGTAGTTTATGAAAGAACATATAGGAGACAAGCACGGCTCGGTGGAGTGATGCTGGGGGAAATTGTTGCAATCTCGTCCATATCAACGACGCGCAGCCCGGTTTCTCCTCTTCAATCTGACTAAAAATAAAGCTGAATTGCAGCCAGGGAAGGTCAGTATGGATTATGGAGCTCTGCGCTCCCCGTGGAAGATGGTTGTTTGTTGTCCGTCCCAATGTCAGATCGAGAATCAGGAGGGAAAGTGCCTCTCTCAGCAGGTCCAGACTTCCTGTCAATGATAATCCGACGGAATGGTTGATCTGGGCCCGATGGAGCGAGGCCAGCGTAGAGGAGACGAGCCAGAGAGTCTGCGTGCAGCTTGTATTGTGCTCAGAAACCATCCAGCCTGATAAAGCAAGCAGAAGGAATTGATTGTTTACACAGATTTTATGCCGGACATGGCTTTTTTTCTTCTTTTTTTTTGTATTTAAAAAATAAAGCGGTGAAGCGATGGGACATCGATTGGATTCAGCGTGTTTATAGTCCTTTAATTAGGCCTTACGTCTTTATATAACGTGACGTTGCGATATATCTGTGCTTAAGAGAACACAGTAGCTTGTGCCCTTTCAGTCTGGAGAGGAAAGTTATTTGTATACATTACCTCAACCAGAGTTGTAGTAAAATTATATTACGTTGTGGGAATACAAATAATTCTTTATTTTTTTAAATCACGTTAAACATTGGCCAAGAAGTTACTGCGTTCTGTGGAATAAGCGTACATGACATCTGGCAGCTTAAACCACGGTGCTATGAAAAGGAGTCTGCAGGAGTCTGCATACAGGCAACGGCTCTCGCTTGCGCTGCCAACTAGTGGTGGCTGTATGCAGCAGTGCAGGTACGACGACACCTGGTGGATGACGAGCCGGGACACCTTTCTTTCACAAATCCTGAAATGATAATATCTGGTCCAGGTTAGTGAGCCTGGTCTAAACTTCCCTTCTTTAATCGCCAGGTGCCTAAGTTGCTTACATTACACTTTCTTTAATAATAAATGTGTTGCTCTTGTGTTTCACTGAGATCGGTGGACACACACACACACACACACACACAGAGCGAAGCAGAGGACGGATGGAGGGGAGATAACGTTGTCGGTGCTGCGTACTAATCGACGCTCCGACACACGCTGTGTTTTGGGGTTTAGAACTGAATATTTCGTCAAAGCAGATCGAGGACGCCGCTTCGCCCTCATCGCCCTCATCGTCCTCCGTGACGTTGCTGAAGAGTCGTAATGTGACCTCAACGTGTTTTATGTCGAGTGAGCACCGCACATAGAAATGCTTCATTACTGTCACAGTGTAGCATTTCAAAAAATGTACTTTCAAATGCTATACTGCTGGGCAACAATCCATGGAAAGTGACATATATATATATATATATAATTATTATTTTTTCTGGTTGTGAAGTAATGGATACATTTTGGGGGAAAATAAAGTGTTGCATTTAGTGGAGTGGTAGCAGGTGGAATATTGAGTAATTAGATTATTGTCTTAAGATATTGTCAATATGTTTTTATGACAATTAATTAATTGCATAATGAACTGTTTTACGTAACGTGGAGTCACTTATATAAACAAAGACTACCATTTAGTCTGTTCACTAAAAGAACCATGCTGTTAAATGTATAGTAATGTACATTTTGTATCGAACAATTTTGAAACGATACCCGGCCCGACATACAATATGAGCCAGAAACGTTTTCTGCTGGCATAAGACATTGTGTTCCCGTGGAGTGAAAAGATGCTAAACTTAGCCGTGCTACCCTGGGCATTCAAAGTCTCGCCGCTATTTTGGTGAACGCGCAACCGAGAAGCAAACTGTGACGGAAGGGAGAAAGTCTATCGCACCCCGACCGTCTCCTCCTCCGCTCGCCGTGAGCGCGGCTCGCTCCGCCGGTCGCGTGTCGAGGGGCCTTCGTCCACAGCGGCGGATCTCGTTGTCAAAACATGAGGTCAAGGGAGGTGTTGCACCTTTTTGTGGAAAAAACGCTCTCGACCCTCAAAGGGAAAACGTGTGCTTTTCAGTCGGCTGTAGAGTTGGGAAACAGCGAGACAGAGACGTAGTTGCAGTCCAGATAGTTTACTCCACAAACTCCACATAAAATGTACAATACTTGTGCATCACGATAGCGGAAGCGCCACACACACTCTTTCCGGAAACCGAAGAGCCAGACCCCGGAAACCCCGCCAGCTCTTAAAGGCACAGTAGCTCTTAGGTGAATGTCTCTCACAGTTCGTATGTGGGTCACCACACGGCCTCCTTTTTGGAAACTGGCTTTATAATCACAAGCTTTTACAGAGCGAGGCTTCTCGATGCTGAGAATGGAGGCTTGTGTAATGGTGCCGAATCTACGCAGAGCAAGTGAGTCACTGAATAAATGATGTGCTCAACACACACACACACACACATACATTTATCAACCTCACCTAATTTTAAAGATCATTGCTCATCCTCGTCTTTATAGCCGATGTTGAATTACTTGTCACCTCAGCATGACAAAGCATTAATGTCCAGCGTTGCCAACGGTGACTCTAAAGGTTGACTCCGCCCCCTTTTGTGTCGGCCCTGTGCGATCCGGCCACTCGGGCGGCTGCAGCCTCTCGTCTCGCTGGGGAAGGAGAGAGAGGGAGTGACTCTGCCCTTGACTAATGCTAATGCGTGAGCGATTGATGCTTTAAGGAGGGATCGATACGCGTGCCTGTTCAGAATGATGTGCCGTCACTTTTGTTTGGGTTCTGTCTAAATAGTTTGCGGCACAGCGGCTCGTGTTGATGGTCGTGGGCAGAATTGTTGTTCAAGTCCACCGCATAATACCAGCGTGCAGCGGAGGATGGTTGCTTATGTCCAGGGCCAATTTTACATGTTGTTTACGTGTTCCATCTTCTCTGCCTCGCATAAACGGCCTCGGCAACGTGATTCATGCTCGTGTTTCACCAGTTGATGAGCTGAATCTGATCATCTTCAACTCCAAATCCTCTTGTTTCACTCTCTATTCATAATGTTTTTTTATCTCAAATGGTTGTAGATACTCGAGTAGATAATGTTCTATGCTGGACTGAAAGTAGTGTTTACTTCTGTATACACTCTAACTAATCCCGAGTCGTCAAACAAAAACCTCTAATCTCTTCTGTTGAATGTTTTTTGGGTTTGCAGGATTTTTCCTTGGCGCTGATCTATAAATTAATGCTGGACATGAAGGAAAAAGAGGTCCAGTGTTCTGGCAGCCGGCATAAGTCCAAAGCACAGCTTTTCCAATATCATCCCCCATCTGTGATGACTAATACAATTACACTGACCCATGATTACCAATCCTTCACCTCTGTTGTAATTGTGCATTCGGATTTCCTCAAGTGGCAGCTTTAATTGTAGACCAAGAAATAAATATGCGAAAGGACAAAAGTTGAATAATCTCCGGAAAGCAGGCTATTAATTATGATGTGCAGTAATTGCAGATCTTTGGGGCAGGCCAATTATCAGATTGCAGTGAGAGCTGGCAGGCCTTTGTGTTTTGGGAACGGCCGACACGACTACCTGCTGGATTGCAACTGCTGCAAATCAGTCGGATCGGATCATATTTACCATAAATATAGCTGGTCGCAAGGAGGGATGCGTTTAGAGTTGTCAGGACATTTCAGGGAAACATATCATGATGGTATGACTTCAATAGTTTGTTCCTCTTTACCTCCTCACTGAACACGGTTGATGATGCGTTCGTTTTTGCCAGAAATGTTAAAAGAGCTTCAGAGAACAAAGATATACTAATTCATCATTTTAAATGTTATGCAGACCGTTAAGAGTTGAATCTGATCCGATGTGAGGTTTTGGGACAGGGATGTCTGTGTACAGATTGTAAAGCACTCCGAGACAAATTTGTAATTTGTGAAATTGGGCTATACAAATAAACTGAATTTAATTAAATTAAATGAGCAAAATCTTGAATCCAGATCTTTTGGATGGATCTGCTATTAAAGCTCACATTACTGTTGCCCTACGTCGTACCCATAGACTCATATTTACAATAAAACTCTTTTCATAATCCTGGTCTAGAGATTGGTTGAGTGGTTATGTTGAGCAAAATGATGCAGATATCATATTCATCATTAACAACCACTGATCCAGTGTGTCCCATTTGCATATTGACGATGCTCGAGGCACAGTTTTCAAATTCGTACACAAAACTTGCAATTCTTTTTTCTTTTACATTTTGAAAAGGCAGGTGGCCGTTTGTGTTTTGACTGATAAATGGAAGCTTGGTTCAGAATGTACCCGGTTCCTGTTCATCATTTTCTTTTCGCAAACAAAACAAACCATCTATGGAAAACATTGCGACCTTCGGAATGAATTTACGTTTATTGCGTACTCTTCAGACCTTGAAAAAATATTTTTATTGCCACCAATCCACACACACACACACACACACACACACACACACACTCACACTCACACTCTCAATTCCCAATTACAATTCCTGCATGTATCTCATCTGTTTTAATTTAGCTGTGCATATGCCTTCTCCAGCCCCATGTGACCTGACTGGTTCTCGCTCACACATCCATAATGAAATCAATTGTCCTGAGTCACTAAACAATTATTGCCACCTATTAAATAATTCTCATGTGTTCAAGTAAAAAAAGGGGTCCCTTAGTTGGCTGATTAATTTGCCATTTGTCTTGGACTTTCTATTGAATGCATTAGCTAACGCACACGGATCCCTTATGAGGGTCATGACCATTAGACGCCGCTTGAGCCCCCGTGTCCTCTACCGATGCCCGAGGACACATCGGTGACGGGGAGGCACGACTGCCCTTTCCTCTACGTCGTCGTGACCTTTTTAAAGTTTGGAAATAGTGCTCCGTGCTTTCGGTTGACAAATATTGTCCCGTGGCTCTGAGAAACGAGCTCTTCTCCAAGAAGTATACGGCTCTTAAAAGAAAGGCCTCGGTACTTCCTTTGGCCGGGGACGCGAGGGAACGGCTTGGAGAAGGAACCGCACTGTGGAAACACTAAATCCCCTTTTAGAGAGAAACTAAAATCTCTGTTCTCTCCACTTGTCACGATACTGCATATATTGAGCCCATTTTTCCATTTGTACCGTATGCGTACCTGTGGTCCAGCTGTGGGCTTCTGTGTGAGTGTGTCCCATGGCAGCAGTAGTCATTTAAATGCATTTGGGCTTTGCTGGACCACAAACCTCCGTGGGATGCGGCTGACTGGAGAACATTGATACACGTTTGCTATCCTCTTCCAACAATCCCACGTGGTGTTATTTATGAGTCCTTTACGACATTTGGGGTGCCCCATCATGGCGTTAAGTTTTTATCCGACTATTTGTATCCGAATCATGCGACAGTAGCCTGACGATGTCATCCTCATAATTCTAGTCAGAATGTGAGTCTGATGCTGCTCCGTTGGGCTGTGATTATGGGGCGTGTCTCAACCGAACCAGGAAAGCAAATGCCTCTTCGCTCAGTTGGATAGAGCTACAACCAATCAGAGCAACGGAGTATGTGACGTGTTTTAAGCGACGCATAGTTGTTAAACTCAACTGCACGCACGCTGGAAGAAGGAAGCGCCTTTCTATGACGTGGTTGGTCACGTTACTGTTGATCATCTGTCCGTCATCGTATAAAGCCCGCCTTGACAATTTGATTGGTCCGGTCAATTTTTGACCGGAGATAATTTCTCCCCAATGGAGCAATGCCAGACCCAACTTCCCGACCAAAAATGTTTAGAGCGGGGCTAAGTTCGGTCTGGTATCCAGGCTAATGCGAAAGAGCATTATGAGTAAAATAAAACAACACAGCGACAGATACTGATTTTTTTTTTTAGCAGACATTAATTTTCCTTTCAGTTCAAACCTGCCCTGCTGGTCAGCGTCCCCCTGTATCCGCTGTGGCTGTACACACACCATCAGCTAATCTCAATGCTGACGTCCAATTTTAGTGATGGAAAGCATGCTTTCCCTGGCGGCTCGCTTAAACACACTTGCCCTTTCAGCCATACTTACCTAATAGCCGTCGGCACATTGATCAACCCCAAAGCTATCTGTCACCTCCCGTGGGCCCCCCCCCCCCCCCGAACACTGATGAGCACGGACAGGCAGCGACTCTCGCATGGCGTTTCCACGCACGGTACCGAGATCCGTGACCTTTACAAGTTTGGACCGCAATTTACTGGAGATTAGCCGAGTCCAACACGTACATTATCTGGAGAAAGGGCAGTGGAATCAATTTCTCTTTAGTTTAGATATTACTGTATCGTCTGCGAGGAGAGGCAGTGGGACAGAACACAAAACAATTACAGAGATTTTCCGCAAATTGAGGAGGGAGATGAGAAAAAGAGAGACGTGACCTTTTTAAGTTTGAGGAAAAAAAATGTTGGGCCTTCTTTCAAAATGTGCACTTATACGTAATTATTACCAACATTATTTCACAGCACATTTTTTTTCTCCTTATGCCAATGCATTATCTCCCATTAAGGCCACATTTACACATAGACGGGTATTTACAGAAACAAATATTTCTGCCCCTCCATTTTCAAAAATAACGTTGCACACACAATGTCGTTTTCAAAAAAGTTTTTGTTTATATGAACCTGCATAAATATGCCGTCCGCATACGTCCCATAGGACGCTCACATGACGTGAAGCATTTCTAGTCGCATACTGTGACGTTTGACAACCTAAAACTCTGTTTGACCTCGTTCACACGCAAACACAAAAACTGAGTTTTCAGAAATTTGGCCTCAGTTTTTAGAAATGATCGTTTTCCGTGATAAAACCTCAGTTTTTGTGTAAATGAAAAGCCAAAACGCATGAAAATATATGCGTTTTCCCATCGTGTAAACGGGGTCTAAGTTAGTTGAAGATGCAGTTTTGAACACAGCAATGTTTTTTGCACTTTAGCCCTCTCGCCCTGCTTCATGACAGTTCTGTGTTTTCATGGGCGCCGTGCTCTTTAAATCGTCCGTTTAGGTCTGAATATCAAGTATTGATAAGCTCCTGCCGATGGCACAATACGCTTTAAACCAATTAGGTGGCCCTGCCTCCCACGGCATCACCATCGACAAGTAGCCGATGCAATTTCCATAACGGAGCGATTAGCACCCTCAAGGCCGGTCCTCACCGTTGGGCAAGGCGCTGCCATGCATCTTAGCGTTGTTCTCCATCTACTCCCTCTGGAAAGTCAAATCGTCAACAAACCAGAGACTTAAACGTCTGAACAAATTTCATTCGGCAAAGTTGTGAGCTTTAATTGCCGGTCCGTAATAGCGTTGTCAGTGTAACTCATGACTGGCTTGATTACTGGACCGCTGGTGTTTCTCAAGGACAATTACCCGTTCCCTCTCCCTCTCCCGTTGTCTGAGAACACCGTGACCCCCATATCAAAGCAACGCAGTGAATCAGCTTTATTGGATTACTGCCCAGCCTTCACCCCCCCGTCTGTCTGAGGAGGAGGTGCCCATCGCAATGTGGGAACTCACCTCCCACTAACGTGCTTCAGCCTGACTCCATGCTTCAGTAATGTATTAGATCCTATGGACACTCTACGGGTTGTTTATGTTGACCTCTTATCAGGCGAAGTTGGGATAATGGATGTGAAAAAAACTCCAAATGAGAGAACATGGAAGAATTATGATACAGCAGCTACCTAATTAACCATGAGAGGATTAGATATTGATACTAGTCACTATTTACAGCTGGTTTTAGTTGATATATTCTGCATATATTGATGCTTTAAGCTTGTCTACATGTTCTGAAGCTCTGCACCGTTTTTTGGGGGTAAGATGCAAATAATGTTATAAAGCAATGACCCCTACTGGATCATTGGATACTTCTTAGAGGTCATGATATGATTACCAGAATAAGACCAATGTTGTTCCTCTCATTTCCTTTCCCGGATATAGTTTCACTTCAAGCCTTTTAAAATGATTAAAACAACATATTCAAAGAAAGAAACGCAATTACGTGCAGAAGGCAGCGTGCGATGGCGGGTCTATGTAGACATCGCGGTGTTTTATATACCTTATATTCCTTTGTAGCATTTGATTTAGCCCATTCTCAGAAATTATATTGAAGGTGCCTTTCCCCAAGATGCAATTAAGCCTTATTTCATTTTGGGTTTATTGGATACAAGCTACTCGAAAGTATAATTATGAATGCCGCTTTAATGACATGTGCACAGCTTGAGTTAAATGTATTCAATCCACATGGAATATGGATGGAAGTGTTTTGTTTTTTCACGTTTCAACTTTCAAAATGTTGGTAAGTGACGTCACAAATACAAATCCAAGCACACGCATCTGTGGACGTTTCCCCCTTTTCTCATGAATTGTTAGTAAATGTCATGATTCAAACATCGGCCCGTCTTCATGGTCACCGCTGCCCTTTAGAAAGCCTGCCACACGTAGCATTCACCGGCTCAGTCCAGCACATGAATAGATGGCAAGAGATGTTATCACAAACATTTCAACCTTTTTGAAGTATCAAAAGCCTGCCTAAACATGTCTGAACATGCGGCTAAATTACTCAAGCCTGCCAGGACCCCTCTGATGTCCTTGATGGGATGTGATATCCACGTAATCAATTTCTATAGATGTATAATAAGGGCGACACAGACGGTCGGGACAGCGGAGCTGAACGGGCAGCATATGAAATGTTACATTATAAATCCCTGCTTTAAAACATCTGCTTTGTGATCAACGTGTGTCTTATCAGAGATGGCTGCTGTGATAATGGGCTACTATTTGAAATCAGCCTTTTGGTAAAACTCTAAAGGGACTTTTTGTGGCAGCTTTTCTACTACTGTTGTGAGAAATGCTTGATTTAAAGATAGAAGCCAGTATGAGATGGAGGTAGAAGACATTAGGATTTTGAGGTAGAAGCCAGTATTTGGAAAAGAGCAACTGAAATCGGAAAGCAGTCGCCCCCTATTAACGAATATTATTTTAATCACAAATGTCAAATGTCAAATCTAAACCATGTTGTTGCCACGCAGTCCCTGTAAAGGCACCTCCTTAACACTGGTCAGGGCATGTTGCTCTGCAATTGACCAACCCCCCAAAACCCCATATGAAAATCATTTCCAAACAGTGGGAGACTGATGTAACAGACTTCCAAGGCAGCAGCAGTGGCGAGAGCTGCTGCATCCACAGTCTCTTCAATCGAGTCTAGTCACGTAAGGTGCGTGGGCGAGAGAAGGCTCTGGTTTCTATGTCTTCGCCGGCCTGTCGGTTTCATCAGCGGGCGCACCGCTCTGTTACTCGACATCCTCCTCCAGAGAAGACACCTGCTGTTTTCATCTTGGAATTTCATGTTGGCCTGTGATCAATCACTCCCTGTCAAGAGAAAGCAATATTGATCCATAGCTGTAGCGTTTGGCTGTTCTGAGTGTTTTGGTGACGCCGCAGACGAACGGTACTTCAGTTGTTCAGCGTTTGCATGTGGTCCCCCTTTTCTTTTTCTTCAATAACTGCAAAAATATCTGAAATTGTTTGCTCTTAGAGAACAAAAAGTACATTTCAGTGTTGCTACCTTTTTAAACATGCTTTCCCCCGGTAACTGTTGTGATTCGGGGTAACGCCGAGCTTCAGATGCGCCACAAGCAAGAAAAAGAGAGCGAGGGAAGACGGCCCTGAGAGTGAGTGACTCTTCTAGCTAATGGTGCTGTCTCTGGCTAATCACACTGCCAGCTACCATTACCGTTAAGGCCTTCATCTTGTCTCTGTAGCGCTCTTTAGCCTGAACTTTAAAAGACTTCATTTCTTAGATGGACACAATTACATAAACCTTAAAGTCTCCCTTTTAAAACCGTTACTACATTAGATTGTATCTCAGGTTGTTTTTCTTGTTCTGATTTGCTGTTATTTTGTTATTGGCTGACTTTTTTTTCTTCTTTGTATTGCTCTGCCAGCAAATTAATGCTCATGGGGAGTTAAAGGTTTTAAATGATACTGCTATTAGCTTCAGTGTGGAAATTTTGTCTGAGTGTTTGACCCTTCTTAACTATGCCGGAGCAGTGTGCAGCTACAGCGTCAGGGGAGCGACGTAATTTCTGAGGCCAGCATCTTGATCAAAGGCCAAGACCTACTGTAACATGCATGTCCTGAAAGAGCAAAGAAAGCACTTCAAGCCACTCTGCTGCCTGTCATACAGACATAGAAATGAGGATGATAAGGATGTAACAGCCTCCTGTTGGCGGTTATGGTGTCATCACAGTTGACAATCAACATTTTCACGAGTAATCTGTTTGTACACGTGTGTGTGTGTGAAAGATAGTGAGAAATTAAGTGAGAGAGACAACATGGATATGTATTTTCTTTTTTTTTCTCCATTCGTGACTCATGGGGAGTTATAGGTTTTAAAAGATACCGTTAAGGCGTCCATTTTTTATTTATTTTTAGGAATGAAAAAATCTACAATTTCTCATGTCCTGAAATGACTTGATTTGTCTGACGAAGTAAAAAACCCGATCCTCAATTTTTAATGACGTAAAATAGACTTTCTGTTTGCCGAAGTAGAAAGATCGAATCTCTTCTGGCGTAGATAGCAATGTAGCTTGAGTGCTAGTTAGCCAATCCAGGCATGCTAACGCAAACAAGGGTAACATATCTTCTCTGCTTAACCTCAGCATGTGAGCGTTGTCATTGTGAGCCCGTCCGTTAGCTGACATTTAGCTCAAAAGCTCCCGGCGTGGCCGTAGAGATCATCTCATTTCGTCAACTGTAGATATCACAACTTGTCCGAGCTAACTGGCTACCTTTCCCTTCAGCTTAGGGCCCCGGCAGTCATTTCCCCTGGGCTATAATGTTTCCTCACAGTTATTGATGCGTGGCTGTTTGAAACTATATTGCGTCCTCAATTAGATCAATCGAATCAACCAAACCAACTTTTTAAGGGGACTGCGTGTCAGACGTCTCCTTGCCCCTTGCATGCCACATCAAAGCCACTCGTAAATAGATTCCTCCCCCAAATCCCGGCAGATCAAACCTTGTTGTTTGTCACTGTGCCGACGTTTGAGTGCTGTTATTAATCTCTGTAATTTCAACAGACATAAGTGGGGATGCCATCGTTTTTGTGTCACAGTCTAGGTGCTGTAACATTGGCTTATTGGTTATGGTTGAATAATTCATTTGAACCACAGGATTGCTGCTCGGCTATGTGGTCCACGTCAATGAGTGTCCCCGGGCTGACGGGCCGAGTGCCGGGGACGGTACAGTGGCGGTAGAGGAAAAAAGAGATCTATGCTCTCTTCGCTAACGCTTCTTCATCAGCAGAAATACTAGACTTGTTTGTTGTTTTACCAGCTATGGATATTGGACTTGATCCAGCATTGCTTTTTTAATTGTTTTATCCAGAAACCATGAAATATGTACAACATGCTCCGGTGTCTGCTGATGAATTGATCCCCACCGCTGCAACGACCGAGTACTATGTCATTAATATAATGTGTGTTTTGGCAATTTATGCCAACTGTTTGACAGTGGCACGTATCTAAAGGTCTACTTTGTGCCTGAACAGTTCCTGACACAGTGAAAGTGTCACCGATGAAACTTTGATTGTGCTGGTTTCGTTTCATTCATTTCCCCTTTTGACAGCTAATCAGGAGTCTCGGGATAGAAAGGCAAAATTGTCTTTTTAGTCACAGCAACGTTTATTTGTTACTAGGATTATTTGGTATCACCTCCTAATAAGGCACCTTGCTTAAAAGGTTTCGAAGGAACTCCCTGTTTTGTACTCCTGTTTAAATCATTAAACAATGCTTTACAGAAGAGCTAACAGCCATAAATATGACTGATATTTGTGAGAAATCTCTGGCTGGTGTGTTATCAACCCTGACAAAACTGAACTTATTTTCCTTCCAGGTGGCTTTCCCACCCACAACGTGACTACCACTTTCTACAACTCCGTGTTAGCTCCGACCCCGACTGCCAGGAACCTCGGCGTGACACTCGACAGTCAACTCTCCCTGAGTGCCAACATTACTGCGACAATACGTTCCTGTAGGTACATGCTGCAGAACACCAGGAGAATACGGCCTCTTCTTACTCAGAAGGCGGCACAGGTAGCCTACTGTAACTCCCTCCTTTCAGGTCTACCTCATAACACCATCCGACCTCTGCAGCTCATCCAGAATGCAGCTGCTCGACTGGTCTTCAGCCTCCTAAAATTCACCCACACCACTCTGGTCCCCCGCTCCCTTCACTGGTTACCAGTGGCTATCCGCTTCAAACCATTGGTGCTTGCGTACCGTGCTGCAAACGGTTCGGGTCCCGTCTCCATCCAGGATGTGGTCTAACCGTACACCCCCGCTCGTTCACTCCGCTCGGCATCTACCAATCGACTTGTGACTCCGTCACTTTCAGCTAATCACTCAAGAAAAGCCAGACTGCTGGCTCTCCTGGCTCCTCGGTGGTGGAAAGAGCTCCCCACTGACATCAGGACAGCAGACAGTCTCTACATCTTCCGCCAGAAACTAAAAACATATTTTTCTTCAGACTATACCTTGAATATAAACCGATTAGCGCTTCAGTGGCACTTAAACGGCACTTACTTCTGGTAGTTATGTAGTTTAGCTTTCTTGAAGAAACGCTACTTCCTTGATTCTGTTTGTGCTCGTGACTGAATGCTCTTATTGTAAGTCCCTTTGGTTAAAAGCGTCAGCTAAACGACATGTAATGCAATGTTATCAGTAGTCATGGCATGACTGACTTTTAGTTGGCCATCAAATCAGGTGTTATTAATGTTACCAAGTCATTAATAAAGACGACCATTGCAGGTTGTTCCTGAATGGAGTAATAAATTAGGACTTGATGGGATTCGGCTAAAAAGAACAGATGGATTTTCTAGAGCTAATACGATAAGACTTCATTTTTCATTCAAATATGCTAAAAACTCACAAGTTCCTGCTATATAATATGTAAATCAAATAATTGATGAATAAAGTCCTGTTCTAGAAGGTGCCTTATTAGAACGTGGTGCCGAATATGCGTCTTTAGAGATCTGTTCCTCTAGCTTGGTTGTCATATAGCAGTTCATGTTGATGCCAGATATGTTTGGCACCGTTGCAAAAGTCGAAATGGAACTTTAATTCCATATGTTGACTAAATTGAAGGATATCTGGGCCTGTTAAGCCCACCAATGATAATGCCAAATAAAATGTAATATAGCCCCAGAGCCTGTGATTCATGACTTTATCCCTGCAGCTACATTAAACAAACATTGATCGTCCCCAACGCCCACCCTAATCCTAATGCAAAAAATAAATAACGTGTAAATTCCCCCAGCAGATATTTCTCCGCTTTATCTGAGAGAGCGGCGAGTGCATGCAATCAATACGTGCTTTTGGGTGTAAAATAACCTTTTGATGACCAGTGAGGAAATGCAAGCCGCTTCTCACACACCCTTATTGATCTCCCCATCCGTGTGTTTTTTTTCTGCCTCCTCTCCCTCCGTGCTCCAACGTGCTGCCGTGGTCTCCACTTTATTCTGGCGTTCAGTGGAAATCCTCTTTGCAGCCCGTGTGGAACTGTGAGTTTAAGTGCACGTGTGGTTGTGAGTGTAGGCACGGGGGGTTTGGGGCCGGTTCCACCCCTTTTCTTTGCCTCTGTGATTTTAAAGGTTAGTTTTGAGAGTTCACGTCCCCTCTGCGGCGAAGGGAAATCCGTCCTGCTGTGCTTTCTCAGCTGAGCAACCATCGCTACAATCCATTAGCCATTTATTTTCCTAATCAACACTTTCCCATCCCTTTGGTTGGATAAGTAGTGGAAAATATGCAGATGTTGCATATTGTTTGTGTTAGTTAAACAGTTCTCAAACGGGTCTTATGGTCCCTGTATTGGACAATAGTGATTATTACAGTTATGTATGTATATATATATATGTGTATATATATATATATATATATATATATATATATATATATATATATATATATATATATATATATATATATATAGTGCATTATTTAGGAGTGGGAAAATAATAATGCAAATGATGTGATTGATCAACCGCATTTCATTAGCTAATTCACGTTCACATTCTGGCATTCCCTTTTTTCATACTTTCCCATCTTCTATTCAATGGGTGTTAAGGGTTTGTTTACATTCTCTAAAGAACATTTGGACTCACTCTAGCGACTTGATCAAATTCCCCGTAAACTTTATATATATTTATTTTATTTTGGACAATTCAAACAATTAAACTAAAAAAGAAAAAGAATAGATAAATGAATATCACAGTGCAGGAAGAGACAAAAAGCCAACTAGGCTTATTTGAAGCTTCCACCTATATACTATTTTATCAAATTACAAACATAAAATGAAACAGACAGACTTTCCTTAAGAGAGCTCCTTTCTACTATTTCAACACCTGGTCCATGGCTGTCCAATATATTTAATGAAATATGTTAATAAATCTCTCTTTTCTGCTAGAGTAAGCAGTCCTGCTGCACACTCAGCTTTCTGTGTGGACTTTGCCACCATCCAAATAAGATTGGAGTTACATGGTGGTCATTTACCTTGTCAGGCGGCTTTAATACCGCGCCTGTGTTGCAACATAATTTACAATCGGATGGAAGGCTAAGAATAATTTGCCAGGTTGTTAAGTTAAGGGTAAATCCATCACACGGTACAAGTCTATTGCAAGAAAGCCAGTGGAAAATACATATGATATAGCGCCAGTGGGATAAAGTAGGCGTTTGGCCATATCTCATGATTAGGTTTGTTGGTCTTGCATATACAGTAAAAAATAAGTAAAATATAAAGGAACTCATAATTAACGACCGTGCTGAATGAAGCTGCAGGTGAAGTAATCAATCTACCCATCACTTGGATGGTTGCGCTACACGTGCCGAGGCCCTGTTGTCCTTGTTGGAGTCGATATCCGCCATTGATTGTACATGAAGAGCATGAACCTTTGTTTGAGCTGGGCAATGAAAATATGAAGTGCTTCAGGTTAAGTGGTTTTGGTTAAGGGGAGTGTGAAAAAAAATATGCACGCTTCTGCTTTCTGGAATTTAGATTATTTGGTGTATTTGTGACGCAGGGTATTCTAGCTAATTTACCTGAGAGCCCTGTACTGTACGCGGCTTTTAGTGCGTCGGTGGGGGAGCTCGGCTCCCCATCTCTTGGCGGAGCTGTCCCTGCAGCAGCTGCTCCAAGACATCGTCATCACTCTCCCCGTAACGAGCCCACGGTGAGATGGGAAGGTTGGGCTATAAGGGTGGGCAGTGTCACTCTGTGTTGAGGGAAGAACCCTGCGGTGACACCAGCTGTCTGCACGGACGTGTGTGAGCGCCAGACTTTCTGGGACTCCTCAGGTGAGGCGATGAGGTGTCCTCATTATTGGAGTTGCATTCAACTTTTACAGGATCTAGGTCTGACTCTGTCTGATCTCTACCTGTCCATCTGTCTGTACACCTATCTTGTCATATGCAAAACCACGGTAATGTACTAATGATCTCATTGACAGTGAGAGAATACAAGTGCAATTAACAAACCTTTGACAGTGGTTGACAATTTTGCCACGGCACATCATAATTTCATGCACTCTTGCCTCTAATCACTTCGAGCAGGCAACGACACCTAATCGGCCGCAATTGTTGTTAATCAGTGGAACGATCCCATCATTTTCTTGAGCACAACTGCCTCTTTGTTTCCCCCTCTTCTTCTGTTTTCTCGAGGCCCAGCAACCTGGGCAGAGAAAAAGGCAATTAAGCTAATGCAGTGTGGGTGTCATAAGGTTGTAGATATTTCAAGAGCAGAGCAATTTACCACTTGGAAAAAAAGAGGCGAGGGCTTGCATAAAAGCTTCCACTCCCTCCCAGATTTATGATGCTTTTAGTTGTGTTATATGTGATATAATTAGCGGTAGGTGCCAATAAGGCTCGCGGCTCAAGGACGTGGTCATCGCCTGGCCATCTGTCATTAATTGCATTCTCTTGTTATGCGACAGGCCGGCCGGCGAGCGGGAGGGACCGAGGGGAAGGAGCCGGGCGTCACGAGGCACATCACACCACAGGTGTGAATTGAACATTCATGTCACTGTGGATTTGTGCTTTAGTGAATGAAAAATAGGACGGGGGGGGGGGGGGGCTTGCCCTAGAAACGGTTTAATGTGACTGAGGTCTGGCTGTTCGTGGGATTGCTGTGTAACTTTGTGGGCAGACATTAAAGGAATTCATATCCTGCATCATTGTACATGGCTGTGTTCCCATTTTTAAGAATTCATTTCATTTTATTAAGCTTTTTTCTTTTTTTTTTTACCAAAACACCAACACGGGGCAGTAAAAGCCCGTCCAATTTAGAAACGTGACATTGTCATACAGCAGCCCATTACAGCCGAATCAACTCATTTCACTCGTCTTCATTAGGAAGCAAATGAGTGTAGAACTGCAGAGGGCAGCAATGATATATACAAGGAAGGCCCCCCGAGTGCCATGTTTGGGTGGAAAGGGGGGAGGGGGGGGGGGGGGAGAGAGAGAGAGCAGACTGCAAATTCTCTCCTAGTGCTCACACACAGCGGCAGTGGGTATGACTTATGTCTTCTGTGCAGCCATGCTGGCTCTTAATCTACTCTTTTTAATCAGGAATCCAGGCATGCTTTGCTTTATGGCTTCTGGTTTATGGGCTTTGCATTAGCATGTAGTCTGATATCTGGGTGAAAGCAGGACACCACAACACTCAGAGAATACAAAGCACCTTTTTACCACGGCGGTAATGGACGCGTTTCTTTTTGTTTCTGGCGAATGCCAAAGATACTATAGTGTTCGTTTTTTGTGCTTTTTAACAGCTTGTTTCTAGGCCCCAGCGGCATAACAGTGACATCCTTTATCAAGAGCTGTTAAGGTGCACTGTGAGAAATCCAAAGCAGGTGTGAAAAGCTTCCTATAGGTCGGATAAACCCTGTGTCAGGCTGACGTGGTCTCCTCTACGGAGTCTTTCAAGTCGGAAATGTTCGCAATAAACCAACTTTGCAGCCAATAAATGTATTGTTACCTAAAAGCAACTCAACCAACAATGCGTACACTACATTGCTTGCATTCCATTCACCCAAAGAAAGTGCAAAGTTATTACTTCTTTTGAAAGCAGTCGCCTATTGTTGTAATTGCTGCAAATATTCTTGTTAAATTACATAAATTGTACATTCAACATTCACTTTTAGTTCACACGGTCTGTGAGGAGGTGTACCACAATAGACCACAACTGGCAGAGAGATAATGCACAAAATAATAAGAGCGCAGTGCATGAGCATGTTATGTTGGAGTCCACACCCTCCAACAGTGTGTCACTGATGTTTGCAAGCTTAATGGGATTTGATCTAAATTTAGAGGGATCATGTCTCGCTTGTATTCAAAATTTGGATTGAGGCTACCTGGGCAAATTGCTACTTTGCGTAGCTTTCTTGACAATGTGTCATGACAAGGAAGACTCGCTGCTCCCAAGGAAATGAGACACAGGGTCTATTTTAGGGGGGGGATCGGGAGGGGGCGTGTCCTTCTCTCATCAGCGAGCGCGAGTAAAAGCAGGATGGCACCCCGTGGCGTTGTTGAAGGACAGGTGCGGAGATGAGTTCCTGACACTGTTGGCACGCGCAAAATTGCCCGTCAAATCAAGGCTTGACAGCGTTCATTTTGCTGGTGAGCGTTCGGCCTGACAGGTTGCCGGAGTTGCAAATGATCATTTCCTGCTCTGTTTTTTTGGGGGGGTTCCATGAAAATCAAAGGTTGTTAGGCGAGAGTTACTTAAGCATTCAGGTGTGTACGATTGGGTGTAGGGCCCATATTTGGGCGGGTTGATGAACTTGTGATTGACAGATATTCATGACTCAACTGGCGGGGTACATGCGAACAAATAGACGGGCGAAGTCAACAGTTTTGAAATGTTGGTCTGGCGAGAATCTGAATTTGTAGTTTTCATTGGCGTATTAACATAAAGCGCTAATGTTGGTCAATATAGTCCGTCGACGCTCGTTAATGTCAAAGGGCACTGAAACTGTGGTATAAAAAACAATAACCAACCGGTTATTAATGAATTCAATAAATGTTTAAATGGTGTCACGCCAGACACTTTGGGGTTGAGGGCTTCAGAAGAAAAAGCACAAAGGCTTTGCTGATGGGCCGGGGAATAGCGGGCTGGAATACGCCATCTGGCCCATTCTGCATATTTTCTCCATTTAAATTGCAAATTGCAGGTGGAAGGAACAACAACAAGTAGTTTGAAGCCAATAGTTTGACTGAACTATGACTAAAGAATACTATTGCATGGGCTCCGGAGCTTCGGTACACGTAAACAATAATTATTTGGTCTGGCGCTGTAGTCGGAGGAGGAAGGGGCGACTAAAGCTGAGGCGAGGATTCCTCCAGCGTTCACCTCTTGGGAGCAGGCAGCACAGAGTTGAGTCATTAAACAGAGCGGTTCCTATCAGTCACTTTGAGTCCATAAACAAAACAAATATCCAAATGCAAAAAAATGTATATATTAGTCAAATAGTCAGGTCCAGCCACAAACAACATGAGAACATGTGACGTTTGGCTCTTTTTGAACTTCATGTGTTTACGTGTTGTTCTTTTAGTAGCCAGTGGGAAGAACTAACTGAAAAGCAAACTCAGAACCGGTTGGCTAGCAGTCTGACGACGGATGAGATGGTGGGGGAAGGTTATTTTTACGAGGTTCTGGTGTAGTCCACTCCGATTAGCAACTGGACAGATGAGAGATTAGACGTGTTCGACTAACCCCTCTCAGAAGGTTTTTAAACCAATCAAAATCATAGTCTGACGACAAGGTCGGGTTACCTGTATTCATTCTAAGAATGTCCTGTTTCATCCTAAATGATATATATTTACTACAGTGGTATAGTAGATCCAGACGTAATTAGCCTAGCTTAGCATAAATACTGTAAGCAGCTAGCCTGACTCACACCTCCAACCTTGTTGAAAGCTCCCTACAAAGTTATTTCATGTGAAATCTAAATGTTTTAGACATTACAACTTAGTTTGTGAACTTTGGCGTTTGTAGACATATTTTTGGAAACTTTGGATACATATGTCAGGCTAGTTGTTCGTCTTACTTGTTCATAATTCAGCACACAGGTAGGAGAGTGGCATCGATCTTATCATGTAACTCAGACAAAAAAACATATGAACATTGTTAAAATACATCTCGATAAAGTTGTTGGATGATTTAAGAAACAGTGAGTTGAGTTTCTCATGATTTATGAACAATTATAATCCCATGTCCAGCTGATGGGACTTTGTGATGTCACAGGGTGTGGGTTTAGACACATTGTTCTTACAATGTGTGGCTGTTTTTACAGATACTTAAACATTTCCAGCAAAATCTTTTCTTATATGCTGATTTGTTTATCAGTGCATGTATTGTAGATGCAATTTATTTTATTTTATGGCTAAACACTTGTGCAGGATTTATCACAATTCTGAGATACGTGTGATCCAAACACCCCCATCAGTTAATTTCAAGGACTTTATTTGACTTAACACTTTAAAAATGTCGACCATAATGTGCAGCTGTGGTCAATGTTTATGAACACCCATAAACGCAAACTTAGTGTAGCGTCAAAGCCAAGCTATTATACAATAAAAGTTAATGTGCATGAAGAGAGGGGAGAACAATACAATCATTAAATACGAAATTACTGCTGTGTCACTCAAATGAATGCTGTGCATAATAAGAGCATTGTGGCTTTTACAGCAATGATAAATGCAGAACAAAACCTTCAAGCTGAACTGACAAAATGGGAAAATTGCTGTTTTCAGATAGCAAGAAAAGAAGGACAATGAAGACAAAAGACCAACCTAAAGTCCATATTGTGATTTCTCAAAAGTAAAACACTTAATAACACCCTGTGACATTCAAAAACAGATTCGTGGAGTGGTTGTGTGAGGCAGCCAGAATGTATGAAACTCTCAAAACTCGGCCACTGACTCAGAGCAGACGCAGGAAAGATCAATATTAGCAAATGTCTTTGTTTTTAGAGAAAAGGATATATAGAAAAACAACATCCTGAGCTTGAAAGGTTAATGCCCGTTCTCTCTGCCCATGCGTTGTAGCCCGGGGGACGCACCGTCTGATGGCAGTAGGTCCTGGGATGGAGGTGCACATGATCAGGAACATCTCTGGCATTTCATCCTCAACTGGAAGTGATGCGGCGCTGGAATTCACTCGGCCCCGAGACCATAAATCAGGTGCAGACGGAGCTCGGACCACAATGCATCCTCTGGGTTTTGAGGTCATGTAAACCAGCATAATGAGGATGTCAAATGGGTTTTATAAAGTAGTAATTACTGATTGAACACGCATCGAAAACATAACGAAACAGAATTTCAATGTAGTGTCTCCGATGAGGTCATCGGGGATGATTTCCTGATTCAATCTGCGGCCAACAGATTAATTTATAAACCACTTTCTATCTTCATGGCATTATTCGGCACTAAAAGCAATGCACTGAGATGATGGAAAATTCCTGGTGGTTCACATAAAATATAAATCTTTTCTTGCCCTTGACCTGAAAGCGTTGCCTTATCGTTAGTCGCCTGGTTTGAGAGGTTGAAGTAATATGAAATATTATCTGAATGAGTATCATCGGGTATCAAGTGGGTTACGGCCACTTGATGCGGTGGCTTTCAAGAGGCGTTGCTGCGCGGCTATACTCATCGGGTATCGACGTTAACCGTTTCTTCGGTTCAAGGTCCCGGTCGCTGTACGACAATACATTCATCAAAAGAGCTTTGCGTAACATATTTGTTTGCTGATTGTATAATGCATCGCATCCCACGCAATGGCTGCCGCCGTCTTGTTAACGCATGCTTTGGGGAGCGGTACTTTTTACATTTTTTAATTTAGATGAGGCATTTTAATGGGGAAGGGAATTATAATCTCCCATCTCAAGCCATCAACTTGCTAAATTTCTGATTTTGATTTCATGAGCTTTTTTGGATGGAGGGAAAGACGGGAGACGAAGGCGGCGAGCAGGCTGACCTCGGGAGAGGACACACAGACAGCAGATTACACTTTATCACATTTAAAGGACTGGGACCTTGAAATAATGCACCTTTAATATAATTACCTGCCAATATTGCAGGAAGGGAAAAAACACATCTTTTCAGTGTCACCTCCTATCTGGCCCGACTCTCCGTGAGCCACTTAGCATTTCTGCTGCCGTAAAATCTTTTGTCTGCGTAAATTTGATTTTCGTTTGAATTGGTAATCTGAGGTGAAGCGACGATTTATAATCTGCGACCCAAGCGATTAATTCAACTTTTTTCTTATTTTTATGATAAAGCATGTAGAATGTGTTCAAAAAGTATATATTTATAAAGGTAAGTGTAGAGATGTGAATATGTAGCTTATTTTATTTTTCCTAAGGAGTTGGAATATTGTAGATATCAAAGAGCAAACATGAAAGATACCTCACTTAGTATGAGTGAAAATATTTAAAGAAAACTTGTATTATACTAATAAAGTTACATGATTATATAATGTACAAAACAACTAAAAGCAATGTTTTACTTCCCCACTTTGGTTGAAATATTCAAATCAGTTTCAATTCTGACTACAACACTGATTGGTAATAAGTAGCCCCGCCCCATAGTGATGCTGCAGATACTCACATATCCCCCCACACTGCATCACTGCAGCAACGTCATCAGTAACAACGTTTAAAGTTGCTCTATTAAGTTATAATCCATCGGGTTTTCATTATGTCCAATCCTATTTTTGTAAAATGTATGCGTCTCATTAAACTCCATTGTGTAGTTGCCTCTATTTATAGTAGTTGGCATCATTTATGGCAGAGATCGCCTTTCCCGCACTGAATTGTAATTTTGACGCCAAATATCAACAATTCATGCAGGTATTTCTGGAGTGGAAGAAAACGTTGATTCTTTAGCTCAGTGCTTTGTTGTTGTTGCCTTTCTTCTCCTTCGATGGGACCAGCCAGTAAAACAGTCCCTACAACGTCAATGTTCCCAACATTGACGAAGTCCTGGGAAACAGTCGCTTGCTATATTTCACAGAGAACAATGAGTTACATGTCAAAGCTATTGCTTTTCTTGTTGGGGTCAACTGTGTTTTCCTGGCCAGATTATAACCCGATTGGCTCCGTCAGTGATGATCTGCATTAGGCTCTATTATTGACAACTATAAAACTCGGCAGAGAATTAATTTAATCGTGTTAATATCAATTTCCCTAACATGGAAAGCACTGAGGTAGATAGCTAATGGGAGATGTAGCGAAAAGGGAAGAGGAAAGAGATGCACTGCAGCAAAGCCGAAGCGTATCTAATCTGACACCTAGCACTCCTGGCTAATGTCTCGGTCGGGCGTAAGTGGATCATTTCTGCCCCTCGATAAAACAAAGTCTCTAGTGCAGCTTGAAAGAAAGACACTAGAAAATCCCTGTGCCTTTATTAGCTCAACTGTGCGCCTTGTTTTCTTACCGCTCCTTTTAATATTTTCTCTGTCTCCGACTTTATTGATTTTGTATTTCAGTCGCTTTATGTTTCCCAGTATTCTGTAGAGTAAAACACACCTTTGGCCTCGTGTAGGTTTCCACCTCATCAGGCCCACGGGCTCTTTGTAGTCCACTGTTGCATCTCTCCACGCGTCGATACAAATTCCTTACCGCTGCATTGTTGGGCGGCGTGTCTTCTTATAGGGAACGCTGTTCCGAGTTGATGCAGGAAGTGGAGCCCAAACGTCCATCACATAGTTGCTTTGTCATGGCGATAAGGGAAGTACATCTTGCTAGGTGGAGCTTTTCCGAGTGTTCGGTTACCCTGCTTGCCAGCAGCGGTGCAGACGTCTCCAGTTGCACTGTAATAATATGCCTCTCTTAAACTCCACAAGGTCGTGATAAACAAATCCCTATTTTCTATGTATTTATAGATTCGTAGCTGTGCTGCGAAGGTTGAAGTACAGAACACTCGCCGACGTTTTCTGCTCTATACCGTGAGGCGAGAGCGGTTGCTTCGCCCGGAGAGTGACGCTCCTCTTCACGTATATGCTTTCATATGTAAATGTTTGACTTATACATCATTTAGGAAGCGGTACCCACGCTTTTTAGCATTCGCAGGACTAATCACATATAGGAGGCGAGGGCAGACAATGAGGCGATGCCGCGAGTCAACAATTACCCAACGAACGGTGGAAATGACGGGGTGGACGTCAGCTGTTCCCGTGTCCGCACTCGCCAGAATTGATGAGTTCATTTATCTCTCCCTGGCCTGTCTTCTGCCTCCTCGCCCCGGCGTTGCTATGAAAATGAATAGCCTGTGTAAAATGGAGAAGTCGTGCGCTGGGAAAAAAACAACAACCCTGTCCTTACAATACCACAGAGGCATATTTATTTCATCTCAAAGGGGAGGTTTGAGGTCACCCTCCAGTCCTTCCCCAGTGACATTTTCCAACTTGACATTCTGTGACATTTCCAGTTAAATATTGCTGATATTCCTGCAAAGGAATTAAAAGTATGTCTGAAAGGGACACCAGCATTACAGCTCTCTCTCTCTCCCTCTCTATCTTCCTCCCTCCTTCTTTCTCCCTCTCCGTCTCTTCATCACGAACACTCGGTTCCCCTCCTCTCCACGCAGCAACACAGGCTTACATGCACTACCTACTAAGTGTGGTGGACTTGCATCCCCAGGTATTAGAGGAAGTCTTTTTAATCCAAAAGGATTACCTGAATGTTCTATCATCCAGGATATCCAGGAGGCAGACCCAAAGTGTGGGACTGGAGACGGCTGATGCTGTTTTCAGACAAAAATTTAAGATTAAGATGCAGTAACGTAGCTAGAAGCATGCATGCATACAGGAGAGACAAAGTAGCCTGAACAAGTGTCCTACTGGGCTGTCTGTATTTATAGATTGGATGATTCATTTGCAGTAGATCGAATTAATGGTTCTGGAGATTTCTTGCTTAATAGTCAGATACCACTAGATATGTTTCCTTGCTAATTATTCACACATTATTATGGTTAAAGTCTAGATATTTCTTAAATTTAAATGTACCCTTTATTAAGTCCCACCCATCAAACGCAGACTGACAAATCACAGCGTAGCATCGGACAAACACACGGCTCCGTTTACGATGTTCTTCCGTTTCATTCGGTTTGGTGGATTATGCGCGAGGCAAAGTTAGACGCTGTGCCTGGTGCGCCTGTTCTAGTCATACTCGTAGATACTATTTGTTATACTTCATGAAAACATGTGGAACAGAGTGTCTGTTAGCCCATCATTCATCACTTCTACTCTGTAATCTTCAGGCTTTAGCTCCTACCTTTATCACTTCTGCTGCGGAATCAGTTTGACACCCCGGATATATCCTTCAGCTTCGACTCTTCTGTCTGCGTCTCTCTGCTAATGCTTTTTGATTGTTTTTCCAAAAATGTGATCGCATTTAGTGACAGTGTGGACTCCCTGTTATTGGCAGTTTGACGGAGAATCGCCAGAGGAGGGTCAATAGAACAACTCCCATTTAATAAATCACTAGTTAATACAGGTCAGTAGCTACTCACAACTTTGAAGGGACTTTAAACACAGACCGTTGGTCCTGTGCAATTTAGGGCAAAATATATTGGAACGGTTTGTCAATCCCTAATTAAAAGTGCAATGCTAATCAATGTTGACAACCCCCTGTCAGCCATAAGTCTTTTACTCCATTGCCTCTTCAGGCTTGCATGATTTAGCCTGTTACTCAAAGTTACATCAATCGGACCTCTGCTCTTAATGCCAATGTTTTCTGCATACAAGGTCCTTTAAGTGTTTCCTATTGATTCAATGGACCATTAGCTCGGATACACCACAGAATCCCTAAAAGCTATTACAAAGCACCTTCTTAGTTGTCATGATTCACATCCTTTCCCACCATAATATGACGTGAGCCTGAACTATGGCTCCCACTGTTAAGAGTGAAGTTTGTCATAATAGCACATGCAAATATATGTGTTTAAGTATCACATTTAAGGGAGGAATCAAAACATCCCTGCTTACGGTTATTATAACAGTCATTTAAAAGACATTTTAGACTTTGTTTGGATGCAGATTATGACAGAAAAGTCCAATAAATGTCATATATTTATTATGTGCTCTGTATTTGACTCAAAAAATGTTTCATAACAAATAATCATTACATTTCATTTCTTTTATCCAAAGTGACACCGTAGACACAGCCACGGGATGTAAATTGAGGGTTAAGTGTCTTGCTCAAAGACACATCAAATAGGGCGAGCAGAGGCGGGGATCGAACCGCCGATCCTCTGATTGAAAGACGGACCCACAGTCGCCATATTCAGGCTATAAAACCAAAACACGACATGAAAACCCCGAAACTCTTCATTGAACTGAGTTCGGTGTAAATTGTTTGTCGGCTTTTTTTAATACAAGAGACCCTTTTCCTCTTAAACATAAGTGAACATGTGTTGGCATAAACATATGCACTAGAGAATCTTTAAATCAATGGCTTGGATTTGGGTAGTTCTACATTTGTTATTGGTCGGCTCACTCTTTTGTCCTTGTTGCTCGAGTCCGACTCTATCCAGCTCCGACTGATTCATGTGCCTCGTCTCCACTCCACACACATCATCCACACTTATCTCAGAGAATCTCTCGCTATATAATCTGTGATAAATATGGTACTACACCTTCCTATGAATCGTTGTCATTAGAGCTCTCTGGATTTCATTTTGCACTTCTATCGCCAAGAAGATAATGACCGGCGCCTATAGGGTCGCTGAACGCGACCAATACATGCACAGAATTTCCAGGCTCTCTAATAGGTAGTGGCTCAATTTGCACTATATTAACCCGCGGCTCGAGGCTCAACAGTCGGGCATTTTAACATTTGGACAAAAAACACAAAATCAGATCTGAGACGGGAGATAGTAATTGATTGTAATCAAAATGTAAAGTAAGCCTGAGCTGTCTCGCTAATGGATTTAATAGTTTATTTGACTGGAGAGGTGAATCAATCTTAAAGTATTGACCACAGGATCCTGCAGGATCAAGGATGGGCCAAGGGGTCGCAGGGCACACCAATGTGTTCCCTGCGAGGAAGCTAGTGCTCGGATTAAAGTCCCGAGTTCTAAGCAGTTTAGCATATTGAATGGAAATTAACCTTCCCAAAAGGAGAGCCAAAGACAAGTAAATCCTCTTCCTTTTGTTAATCATTCATTAGTCCAAGAATGGCAGGGCCACTAAGCACACTGTGACACTCTAAAGTTTGTCAAAGACAAAATGATTTTAATAACTGACAGGCCGTTGTTTACCACATTTCCCCAATAGGGCGCTATTAATATTGGATGGGTTTCATTTTGAAACGCAAACACAAAAAAAATTTAAGTGTTTATAGCCTGTGGCTGAATAAAGGGCTGGCCATTAAAGTTATGTGTGCTCCGTTGCCAGCTTCTACTGCGAATATTTCCTTGAGGATAATGGAGGATCAAGCGCTCCTGATATTGACATTGTAAGCGTGATGGAGGGTCTCAGTGGTCAGTCGTCCTCAACGGAGCACAGACAATAACTTCTCTTTCAGCCGGTGTCGGGCTCAATCAATGGTGCAATAATAATAATAATCAAACTCTCAGGAATAAAATATGGATTTTGTGCACTCTGGCTTCAGCTTGTATCCATGGAATCTGTAAGCATTGTCACATTTTCTCTGTAAATTAAGATAAACCAGCAACCTATCTATTTACGTATTGTTGACGCTGGCAACCGACTATGCAATCAACACAGAGCACTCGCGTCAGTTTGCAAAATTAGAAGTGAAATTTTTGATTGTGCCATTAAGGAGGGCCCTCATTACGACTTGGCAAGGACAATTTGCATGCTCTATTCCACAGAATCTGAATGAGGCTCCAATCAATTATACTCATTATCCAGGCAACTGATTGGTATGTGGTCAGACGCACACCCTGCCGAGGCGGTGCTGTGGTTACCGTGCAGACGACAGCTCGCACGCAAGAAAAACAGAAGGAAAAGAAAAAACATACATTCAGCAGCTGGTCCTTCTCTTACATGTGTGCAAACATGGGCCCCACCACTGCACACACACACACACACACACACACACACACACACACGTAAGAAACAGTGCGTGGGTAATGCATTATAATGCCTCTGTTAATTAGCTTTTGAAGCATCTTAAGCAGGGTTTCTTTGTTTTGTTATTTCTAAGCCCAAATTGTGCGTGTGTGAATGTGTTGATCCAGCCAGGGTTAATCTGCCTATTTACACTGATAGGGACATATGCACCCTTCATTAAATCATCAGTTCCACACTTTTAATTAATGCAGAGATACATGGTAGTATATTTAGAAATGTGTCTGTATGTGTGTGTGTGTATATATATACACATATATACATATATATATATATATATATATATATATATATATATGTGTGTATTTATTTATTTATATAAATGTATTTTTTAAATATATATATATATATATATATATATATATATATATGTGTGTGTGTGTATATATATATTTTTTGGCTTTGCTCTGTGCTATGTTAAACCTGTACTCTTTGAATGACAGATGACGTATTCAGCAGCGGATACATTACATTGAGTTACCAGAAAAGTGAATGTACTTTATTTTTACTTCAACCTTCCTTCCAACACATTTCCAAAGAAAATACAATGCAGGTAATGGCAGTGCTAATATAACATGTCTTCAATGTGATATTGATAGTAGTATGTTTCTATCCGTGTACTCGTCAAGGAATATCATAGCCTTGATGACCTGTAACTGGCAGCTGCTGTCAAACATTAACAAAGGTTGCTCCCGCCCACACACTGTCTCTGTACTGTGGAGGAGAGAAGCCTCACCCACCACCCAAGTTTAAATATTAATTACAACGTAAGCGACCTGAGTTTTTGGAGCTTCAGGCGAATCCCCCAGTGAGCCTTCCCTCACAGCCAGAAGAAGTGCTTGCGAACATAATGCCCGCCGACACTTTGCCAACTTGAGGAACGCCTTGGCAGTTCTCAGGAAAGGTTTCCTTCGCCTCGTGCTCGCCGAGGCAGACAGCTTCCCTGCCGCCGGCTCGGTTCGGCTGCAGGGCGGTATTTGCTCTCATGAGCATCTCCAAGACCTTGCTGCTTTTGGAGGCTAAATGGTTGGATACCAGCCAAATGCATTGGCCCACCACAAATCAGCTCGCCCCTCTCGCAAATACAATTCTGAGGATAAACAGTGTGGGACACAGGCTGTATTTTTTGGTGGGAGAGAAGAAAAAAAAACCTGGTGGCCTCGGTAATCAATGCTGGATTAACCTCTCATCAAAGAGATATTTGCAGCCTGAATTTAAGCTACCGGCACTCCTGTTGTGTGCATTAAACCACAAATACTGTGATTGCTTGGCCTATTTGCGCTCATCTATAGAGCGTTGTTTCTGTTGACAGAGCTATTAGTCTGAGAGATACCATAGAATTCATCATAGTCACCCTGCGGTGGTTTGACAAATTCATCATTTCATTACTTTTCCACAGAGGGTGGCGATGGGGAGGGGGCCGCTGGAGACATCATGTTTGTAATAACATCAAACTCCTGGAAGAAAACAGGAACCCGGTGGTGCCGTTGAGGTGTGGCGTGGAAAATAAAATCAACGGCCGAAACAAGGGCAGGAGTGATTATGCAAATCCGCGGGGCGCTTGGTTGGAGGACCTCAGAAGGTTTTCATTATATCTTGATCAGAAAGTCATTTATCTCGAGGCTCTCAATAAGTCTGGCCCCCTAATCTGCCCGACAGATAATTAATATCCGCTTATTGAGTACATGGAAGTCATTACCTTGATTTCATTCAGATAATTTATCTGCCTGTGTTTCATGGAGATGACACTTGGTGGTGTGGGCCACTTTACCTCAGCAGGTATTGATTACAGTCTAGTGTTGTAGGCACTTTATATTTAGTTTTTTATATTTAGCTGCAAGGTCAAGGTGCCTTTTTGTCAATAAAAAACTATTAGCCAAACGCCATCAAATCGATACATTAATACATCTCTACAGTCTCCACAAAACTCCAGACAGTCTGAAGCTATTCCTTCTATTCTTGTGAACATGAATCACAATCACTTTTCTTCCATTGCGATGCCCCCACATCGGTACAAAGCCCACTCTCCAACGTGGAGCTCAACTCGCGGCACACATCGGGAGGAGAAACCATGGCAACCGGCATACATACATGCGTACATTGATTGCCACATTTACTGACTGCACCGGGGAAGTTCTTTTCAGACACAAAAGGGAGGCTGTAATTTGAAAATGGGTTTTCAAATAATGTTGTAATCACAGATTTTCACATCTCACATTTACATAATAAATGCAGCTTCGGCCAACTGGTATTTCGCCGCTCACACTTTAAATGTCACACACTGATGTGCATGAATGGTCACTGATTCAAATAATTCAGGAGAACTTCAAAGTTTATTTGGGTGGAAACACTGCATAATAAATTGTCTGCTTGCAAGAAATATATATATATATATATATATATATATATATATATATATATATATATATATATATATATATATATATAATGCAAAGTGATTGACGGTGTTTGCTTTTTATCATTCTATACCGGTTTAGAGAGCGAGGGAGAACTGTAAAGCAGGTCAAATTCACCCATTAGTGGCATCAAATACCTGCACAAGGTCATTTTTAGAGGACGTTTAAAGTGACCTTATTTGAAACATATTTTCGGTTTGACAATTCTTTAACAGTGAATGTGAGAGAAGCAACCGCTGAGTATCCACGACCTGCTGAGGACTCAGTGGCGGTGGTCTGCGGTGATTATGCTGAGTGAGGCAGAGCTCCCTCTACGGATAGATTTCAATCAAAAGTGAATTATTTGTTCCGTCATAGCCTGTTTATTTTATTTTTTTACCACGTACACAAAGTAAGTTTTTAACTTCACAAGCAATAGTTCCATCTGAAAAGTGTTTGGGCACAAAGGGTCATCTGAATTTTTATAAAAAATAATAAAATAAGTAAAACAATGATAGCAGTATACAAATACAAAGTACATAAAATAGAATACAAATGAATAAAAAAGCTAATTTTAGCTACTTTAATTCAGCTATATTCTAATTAAAATACTCAAGTACAAATACCTCAATATTGTACTCAAGTAAATGCCAGAACAAGAGCACACCCTTGATCAAAAGAGCATGAAGTTCTTTATCCGACTTTTATTTTACTCTCAAAGTGCAACACGACTGATGCATTTAACTAAAGCAATGCACGGAGGGATGGAGCTCCACCCAGCGCTATCCAAAGTGAAACACTGCCCCAAGGTGACTTTGCACCATCACCGCATGTCCCCGTACAACTTGGACACCCAGTTAAAAAACTGTTCAGTCAAAAATAAATGCCCACCAACACCCATGTTACTGCCCCAGGTGGACGTGCAGCCAGAGAGGCTTCCCGGGCAGGGCCCCCTGGCCGGCTGCGTGCCTCGGCTCGGCGGCGCCGTGTCCTCTGGCTCTGCGGGTGGTGCTCACGAGCCGGGGCTTCACCCCCACCTCGAGCCAAGCAGAGGCACGGGTGGAGAAAAAAAAGGAAGAAAAAAGAAGTGTGAGTTATCTAATGGGCTGAGGAATTACAGTGAGAGTGTGCAACTGATGGTGTTGTTCACACTTTTGTGCAAAGCCAAGCAAACATACAGTTGGTGGTTGGCAGGGTTGCGTGGGTTTGTTCACACCTCCGGCTTAAATTTAAACACACTGTACAGTAGTAGCCATTGTGGCCGCCCTCCTTTATCGTGCGACTAATTACGTTTCTGTTGGATGTTAGAAGCAAATCAGACGACGACATTTTATTACATATATTATTTTTTAATGAAAAGAACAGTAGGATCACGAGGAGGAAGGTTAGCACAATGTGGACATCCAGATGTGTTGTAGCCTTCAGACAAAGCTAAGCTAGCTGTTTCCATCTGATTTCACTCTTTATTGGATTGGATTCAATCTATCGTCATTGCACAGAGTTCAGGTACACAGGCAACGACGTGTATTCTCTGCATTTAACCCGTCCTTAGTTATTAAGGAGTAGTGGGCTGCAGTGATGTACAGTAAGGACTAACAAGGACTAAGCTAAGTATAACCTTGCTTTAGCCTTCTGATTAACAGACATAAATCAGAGTGATATAATTCCTCTCATCTAACCGAGCAGGAAAACAAAGAAGTGTATTAATTATGTGCCAAGTCATTCCCTTAATATGGAGCGGGGGCCCTGCGCCGCTTAGCCTAGCGTAGCTTGAAGACATCGATATTCTATTTCTCCAAAATATAAAAATATGCCCAAAAAACCTGAAGCTAAATAACACAATATTGCATTTAATTTATCTTCAGACAAACTGAGATATAAACATCATAAGTTAGCATTAGAGACGTGGAAGTGGTATCAATTTACTCATCTAACTCTTGGATGGAAATAAAATCTTCCTGTTTTAAGTACAAAAGAAAACAATCGTAAAGCACTTGTAAGTCGATTTATTTCTGAATGAAAAGTCCAAATCTGTTCTGGAGTTTTCTCTGCTCCGTGAACCATCTGTCAAAACCTGAATGGTAAAATAGATTCCTAAAAATCCTGTTTTCTTTTTTTTAAGGAGATTGAAGCAGCAGCTGAGGGCAGAGATGCCTCTTTACTAAACAGCTGTTTGGCTTGTGTTGATGAGCTGTGTGGTTATTTAGGATCTCCTCTCTCCTTTCTGCCAGGTCCCTCTGGGAGGCACATGGGTGGGGGCTGGTAGAGATGGGGTGGGGGGTGGGGGGTTGGGGGGGGCAACGCTTGCTAGAGACTGACAGGAAGCGTTATCTCGACATCTCCGTCGCTCACCGGCGTTAGACCTTCCCTCGCCGTGCGGGGAGCTGTCATGCCACAGTTTGCCGCTCTACTCCTCTGCGCCCCACCGCTGCATATCTTTTGTTACGTAACCTGCCACCTTCATCACAAAGACCCATCACAGACCTAAACCTCACACACACACACACATCCAGAACACACACACATACACGCAGAGCACCACGCCCAGAATGTGATACGACCGCTGCGAACGCTCGCCGTACAGGCCGCTGTATGGGATCTGTGGGTGAATGAGGTCCTTTGTGGTGATATTACTGATCATACAGTGCTGGAGTCCAAAGCAATTTCCTCCTCTCTCCCCAGCACCTCCGCCTCCGTATTGGACATAACATCCTGAGACGGCGGAGATTGGTGGCCAGGATGCTGAATTTTTCATGAGGCAGGAAAGGTTAGATAAGATCCTCCCACATATTCGTGATAGTGCACTTACAGATCTGTCTGCGAAATGGTAAAAAAAGAAAAAAGAAAGAGCGAGAGAGAACGGCTCCGATTTTGAATGTGACCTCTTTCCTGAAAGAAGATTCAGAAATGAAATGTTTCTGGAAGTGTCACAACAGGTCTTGAAGTGGCACATGCAAAACAAGTTTGCCATGATTGCTTGATTTGTATTGTTCTGGCAGCCTTACTGTTTGTTCCTATTTCAGTTAAGGATTTGACGAGCATTACATTGTAAATAATACATTGCAAATAATACATTGTAAATATTGCTTGGCATTCAATCAAAATTAATGTTGTCTGCAAAGTGTAAACATAACGCTGAAACAAACGGAAATCAAAAGGTCCTCTGATACTTTATATTTCCATAATTTAAATTGGTTACATCGCAAATGAAAGAATAAATTACTCTGATTATTGGGATTATTGTATATTTGAAAAGAAGAGGTAAGAAAATAAATATAAGCCCAAAAGAATCAAACTGACAATGTGATTGCATGAGTAATACCATTGTTCACCCAATAGAAGATGCTAGATCACGATATTAAGTTTGGTTTTCACTAATACGGAGAACAAAATCTACATTGTAAAAATGGTGATTATATGATATGGGATTTATTCTTATTGTAAAGATTTATTCCTCAATCTCTTATTCAATTAGATTTCATTTTCACCAGGCGTCGTTCACTTGTAGATAATATGTACTCCATCAGCCGGGCTTCCAGAGTGTGGATATAGGATTACTGTGTGAGAAGTTCCCTGCTTTTCATATTTGATGAGAGAGAAACGTGTTTCTTCTAAAACACGAGCATCCCCATAATACTTCTGTTTTACTCCAGATAGTGTGTTGGGGAGAAGATTACAGGCTGAAAAAAAACGACCACAAACCCGCAAGGAGCAATCCAACTCAGACATGGGGGAGGGGGGGGATCTTTGTTGTTAGGCCTGATAAATGCTCCCCTGGGCTTTCTCCCAGTGGAGACATCTACGAATATTTCCATAATCACCAAATGGCCCAGTGACTGCCAGGCGCAGAGCCCAGATGTAGCAGACAACATGTTATAGCTCTTAGTCGTAAAGGTCACTAGCTGCCTCCTCAAACACGGATAAAAAGCCACGATGCCATTTCAAATTGCGCTTCAACTACAGGTTGCCGTCGTTTCTTGACAGCGATGATAGTTTTTTCTTTCTTTTTTTTCTACACCGCAAAGACGAGATAACGCGAGAAGGCCAGAGGAGTGTTCATCACTCAGGCGTCCCAGCATCGTGTCGATCTGCGTTTACTCGCCAGTAATTTCATGCTAATTGGCGAGATTTGTTTTGGCCCAGATAATTTGAACGTGTGTGTGTGTGTGTGTGTGTGTGTGTGTGTGTGTGTGTGTGTGTGTGTGTGTGTGTGTGTGTGTGTGTGTGTGTGTGTGTGTGTGTGTGTGTGTGTGTGTGTGTGTGTGTGTGTGTGTGTGTGTGTGTGTGTGTGTGTGTGTGTGTGTGTGTGTGTGTGTGTGTGTGTGTGTGTGTGTGTGTGTGTGTGCATCCGACATCGTTCAGTTGTGTAACACTATGGTCATACTCAGCCACATCCTTTCCTTGCAGGTGTTGCACCCCTAAAGGGGGATGATAATCACCAGAGTGATTTGGTGTCTTGTCCTCAGCAGAGGCGGTGCTGTTGTTGTTTTTACAACACAATTATTTATTGTTACATAAACACAAACCAGCTTGATCTCTGAATCACAAAATGGTGGCTACACTTGACACAGCTAGCTACAATTTCAGTCAACAGGCGGGAACGTACAAACACACACACCTCAATATTCACGGTAAAACTCGACTCTTAGGTAACAGACCAACAACGTTCATACCGACATGTTAACTTCATTCATAATCAACAACATACCTGAAAAGGGGGGATAAATAATCAGGTGAGGCTGACTTGAGGAAAAGATCACTTTTACCCTCCGAGGAGACCAAAGCAATCGATCTCAGACTCAAGATCAAGACTGCTATGTAGCTCAGTTACATCCTTACTCTATTATATATTAACCTGCACAACAAAGAACAAACAAACAAAATAAATAACGTAAGAACAACATCGTCAACGCCTTAGTCTTCTAAACGCGTATCCACATGTCATTTATGAACACTCGTGTTATCACTGCTCTCCAAGCGGCTCATGTTTAACCGTTACCAGGGCATACAGTATCCCACCTAATGGACTCCATCGCCGCTCAGCCTCTCTCTTCCCTTCCATTAAGGACATGTTTTGATACACAGGTCAGCACTAAATTAAACTTGTATGACACGAGCAATAATCAGGAAATGGCATCCCATTTCTGTTTAGCTCCGCCAGTTGAGCTGACCATTAACCGGCGATGACTCACCGCACAGTGACGAGTGCCAACGCTTTTGCAAACGGTGTTTAAATTACAATTAAATAGAAATGACCTTTGAGTGCTTTTCAGACTTGTCAAAGCATAATGTGGGCGGGTGAGTTGATGGGGATGTCATTTCTGGGGGATGCTATGATTTTGTTTTCACGTTGGTGGTGTGCCCGAAAAGTCTCTAAATTCGTGAAACGGTATTATACAAAAGAATACTCGCATAGCCCATTGGTAAGCAGAAACCGTTTAATTTTTAATCATTCTTTTGAACAATTCAGGCTGAATGTCAATTCCCGTCTACAGGACTTGTTACCGCAGCTCATTTCCCCGCATTAAGGATCCCTTTGATAATGGTTGGAACTGCCAAATCAAGAAAGTGGAGGTATTCACCTCCTTTGACACTCAAGGACATATTTAGTATAAGCAGGCGGCCAGGGAGCTGGGCGAGAGTCCACACGACTCGTTTGATAACCCCGACCATCGTGTGCTGATAAATATGTATGTGTGCGTCAGGTTTGATGCAGCCGGGCGATGTTAAATGCAAAAAGGTGAGCGCTTGTGAACCCAGGACCAACACTGTTGTCCTGTTGTTGTATGCGTGGATTAGACAGGATAATGAGACCTTTGAGAGGGTGAAACGCTTTTGTCACAACCGAGGCAGCACATTTACCATTTATTATTATAACTCCATTGTGCATTCAGATGGGCGAAACCGCCAGGCGCTCCTCCCTGTAAGGCGAACACATCTTTTATAATCTTTTTTCTCTCGTTGCTCTTTTCTTGTACCGAGCACTCAGCTGCTGGCCATACATTTTTTTTCCAATTATAAGATAAACATAGCTGCGGTTATTAAACCGTAATGTGTTAACGATATGGTGAAAGACCTCACTGAAGTTGATGTCTCCTTAGCATGCTCTCTGCAAGTCGCCTGTACTTTCTCAAACATCCGTTTATTTAAACAACGGCCAAATGCACATTTTATAAATATTAAAGGTCCAAAAACTGAGTTCACTAGGGAGTTTCCGTGTCTGAAGAAAGTAGGTGTGAAAGTGAAACTAGCTAGCAGGCCTCACTGTGTAATGTGACCGCACCGGAACTATTGGTCAGATGACATCTGTGGATGAATAATATTCCACCAGTAAAAGTATCTAATGACGGGAATCAAGCGCCGCATGGATTCGGCTGCAGGTCCAGATTCCACAAGTTGACATAATCAAAGAGCCAAGTGTTGGGCAACGGCTTTATAGTCTCACACTAACATGCACACACACACACATATGGACACAATATGCACACAAGCAATGCCAGTGACCAGATGAGCAAGTCGTTGATTGGCGTTGAACAACATCTCTGCCGCTCTAAAGTCGAGTTATCCGTAGTCCGATAAAACCGATGTCTGGACTTCAGTGACCTCGATGGTGGGTCTGGACATGCACTCCACGATCAGGAGTGGTCAGTGTGCTGTGACTCCACTGGTGTCACGGTGGTTGTGACGATCCCACTGGTGGGCTGGATTGCTTGTGACGTCACTGATGTTGTAGGACTTGTTAAAATGCATGCCTGTGCCGTCCTTCCCACTGCTATCCTATTTAAAAAAGAAAAAAATAGTAATTAATGTTTCCTCGTGATGATCTCAATATGGTTCCTGAAAATGATCCAAGTTTATCTAAGTTAGTATCCGTTTAGCTCTTCGTATTTGAGTCCCTCTTACGATCTCGTTGGCCTTACACGGCCTCCTCCAGTCCCAGGGGGGTAATCACAAAATGTCCCAGTGATGCCTGCTTGGCTAAGCAGTTTTAATACACAAATCAATGTTGCATTACCCCCTTCTGGCTGTGAGTGCTCATAGTGTGAGAGCCATGAAAAATTGATGGGCCTTAGCATGCAGATTACAACCCCAGTGAACCTTAAATCTGGCCTTTTTTTAACAAGACAATGTTTGTAAAAAAAAGAAGAAAAGATGGCTGCTTCATTATGAAACAGTATGATGTGTGAGGAAAAACAAAGAAAGTAAAACAAGTTTTCTGTTACCCTAGATGTCTCTCACACACACAAACACAACTATAAACAAATATTATTCCCATTTATCTTTTATTAAACGGTTATAAATCTGATGAACAATATCTTAAAGAGCATTTGTTTTTGCCACAGCAATTATAGTGTTTCATTTGGAGAGCCACTCTGTATTTGACCAGCTGATGACTTGACTGCAGAAAGAAATTATAGCGCACATAATTAGCTTTCACTATGAAATGAAGTCAGGGGAGAGAATGAGGAAATTTCACACTTTATAAATTACATTTTGCAAGGTGCTGAGCCGATGTCCTTGAGCTTAAGCACATTAAAAGTCCCTTTCGTCCATCTTACTCTTACTCGGACATATACCGACAGAAACGTGCACTGAACAATGACTTGAACAGCGAAGAATCATCGTGAGGACCCAACTGCCACATGTGTTAATGTAATGCTTCCTTTCAGACTCCTCTTCACGTATGCATTGCTATTTTAAAATGCAGCATTAGTAATCCAATGTCATTCTTTTTTTTCAGCATGACTTTGACATGTTGTGATCCAATCATTGTTCAGTATTATCTGAAACTACAGATAGAGGTAATATATGTCAGAGCTGCCAACTCTCACGGTTTCGCCGTGTGACACACGCTTTTGCGTGTGTCACACGCTCTCACGCCACACAACCAATTTCTCACGGCAAAATAAATTCTGATTCGGGCTGAAGCGTGTTGGTTCCTTTTCAAACTCTGCGACGATAGATGGCGCTAAGGAGCGCAGCTGTAAACCTGTTCGCTGCATAGACATCTATTGACCCCAAAGAGTCCCGAAGTTAGCAGCAGAAGAAGATGTTCAGACAGACACAGCGAGCAGAGACTACGGTATGTTAATGCAGGGCTCTCAAGTGTCACGCATTGAGAGTGACAGTCACGCATTTCGGTCTTAAGTCACGCTCTCCCGCCACACATCGTATTTATCACGCTGACAAAACCTCTCGGCTATTTAATGTTTTAATGTGCCGCAGCGCCAACATGAGCCGCGCTGACCTCACGGTGGAGAAATCAAACGCTCCCTGGAGGTCTGCTGCAAGATGCCACTTATCAGCCAATCAAAAAGAAGGGCTGGGCTACACAATAGCCAATCAGAAAAGAACCTATCTGTTGTATCTGGGTAAGATTTAATCCAGCAACCAATGTAAATAAAGCAGTCACTCTTACCTGTCTTTAGAACTTGAGAGCTGTTAATGACATGTGGTTCAATAAGTACTCACTCTTAAACTTTACATCTTGAAATAAATAATGTGTTGTGTTTGTTTGTGTGATTGTGTGATGTGATGTAAACTCAGCTGTCATAACAAGCAGGAGAGCACCTTGTTCACCTCTCGGTATACTGAATGCTCAAAACATCATAGCATTGGTTATTAAGCTGCCCACATAGCATTTATCTTTTTATTTGCAGGCCTAGGAAAAGGACCCTCTCAAAACAATACTTTGAACAAGTAAGATGTATTCTAAAGAATTTAACATAAATACAGGACATTTATGCAATAGAATTAGACATGTTTTTGTAAATGAGAGTAGAGTTATTAAAAACATTTTAATTCTTTAAGGTAACAAAGATGCCTCGTAAAAGACCTTTGCCAGGCCAGAATGCAGGTACAACATGGGTACAATGCCAAATGAATTCCAATTTCCTGATATTTGAGCCACCATCGTGTGTGGTCCCCGACAAAATCTCACTCCAAGGTTTTTTGAAAAGTTGGCAGCTCTGATATGTCGAGCTATAATGAACAATATAGTAAATGTCCATAGGAGGTTGCATGTGTACAGAATATGTAGAATAAGTAGAGATAAAAAAATGTATATATACAGTGGGTACGGAAAGTATTCAGACCCCTTTACATTGTTCACTCTTTGTTTCATTACAGCCATTTGCTAAAATCCAAAAAGTTCACTTTATTTCTCATTAATGTTCACTCAGCGCCCCATCTTGACAGAAAAAAACAAAAATGTTGAATTTTTTGCAAATTTATTAAAGAAAAACTGAAATATCACATAGTCATAGGTATTCAGTATTTAAAGGGGTCTGAATACTTTCCGTACCCACTGTATATAAAAATAGTATAGTCTGCTTCAGTTTAGCTCGCATGGACGGTGCATGCAAATTGCACGTCTGCCATTTAATCTGTGAAAAGCATTTTCTGTTGTCACCGGGTGCCGTGAACAATGAAACATGCAAACATGCCGACGTAGACGTCCGTTTAGACAGATTCCCGACCTTTAGAGAACCAGAGGATGTCTTTTGTGGGAACTCATCATTTGTAGTGTGCACAAATATGAAACTGCGATACCCGACTCCAAAAACAGGATGCTGCGCTCTACAGTTTCTCTATGGAGAAGGGGCTTTGTTGCCATGACAATAGTAATGTTGCTTCAATGGCAGAGATGTGAAGATGGAGGGGTGTGCGTCGCATATCATATGCAGGTGCTATGCACAGAGGAGAAGTGATACAAATAATGGAATCAATTTCCTGTGATTTCTGAAGCAGAAAGCTTGCTGAGAAATAATAAAGGAATTAAATGAGCTAGCGCTAAACATAATCCACCGGTTACCGCCGGCTATTTGACTTCAGATTGCTACTTAGCCGGTGGAATTGAAAAAAGACGGACTTTGCTTTCAATTTTTAGACGTGACTCCTTATTAACTCGAGAGCGCGATGTACAAGGGGCCGCCGCATCTGTTCGGCCACATTCGAAAGAATTTGTATGAAGAGACGGCGTGTTTGTTTTTGTTAGAGTGGGAAGGGGAGGGAAGGTGGGAGGGGGGGTCTTTTACCCTCCAGACCACAAACTGAAGCCCCTCAAGACCTCGCGCTAAGATAAAGATCTATAATTGACCCGGTGATAATGTTCCCTATTTAACGCATGGCCGACTCGCAGGTCGTATTATTGGTCGTCCAGCGGCACGTAATCTGATCACCGGGCGGCTGTGTGCGGCGCTCTGGAAGTTTGTTGCAGCTCAATGACAATGATTTTCTTACCATCTGCCGGCTCGATACTAACACGCTCATCTTGTTCTTTTGACCCGCCCGGCCTTGTAAGAAACACACACACAAACACAGACGCACACACACTCACACACATCTGTCCAGATTGAATCGTCAGTCTCAGCTGTGCACACTTTTTTATTGAATCTAATTTCAGCTCAAAGCAAGAAGTATAGAAACCGACATCTACAAATGCGACTGTGTCAACATCTTTTGTCTGGAACACAAACAGACAGAAATACATTCTTATCAAACTTGTGGTTTTTGATAAGAATGTGTATGACTGTGGGAAGTTTGTTCGGTTATACCTTCATGAGTCTGCCGCCTTGCAGTATTTGCGCTTCGCTGCACAGCGGCATCCACTTGTGCCGGGACCTGTCGGCGCCCGTCACTCGGCAGAGAGTCGTCCCTTTTGAATCGCTACAACGGGCTTTTATTTATTTTGGAGTGGTACTAGTTCCTATGCAAGAGACCCAATTAATAGACGTAGCGGATGGCATTATTTAAATTAAAGTAGTTATTGTGATGTAGATGAAGAGGAGCAAAATCGTTCAAGCGGCCTCTATTAATAGTTTCACATTAACAATGGATCAGAGGAGTGTGTGTCGTGTGAAAGACGTTGTGTGTTGTGCCAAACCCTCAGAGAATTACCGACAAACTTTGACGTTCCTTTCTTCTCTTCTGAGTACGTCGTCCTTTTCCAGCTCAGTGTTGTTGTTTCTTCCCGACATGCAGCTTCCAGATTTTGGACCCTCCCACTGTGACAAATTAAATGTTATATGCAATTATCATTGGAAAGAAGAACGTTCACCTTTTGTGTTTTGTTTGTTGATAGTTTTTTAAAAAAATGGTCCTTTCCATATGTGTCTTAGATGATCTGTTACTGAATATTAAAACTAATAGACCTTTCTCTAGTAAACATTTGCAGAGATTGTAGAGAAATATAAAGCGTAGTGTTCCATCGTGTGACGGCACTAATCTAAACTTCTACATTTGAATCTTTGCAACCTTTCCAGTAATTTCCTTAACCGTCTTCCGTCTTTGTTATCAGGCTAATACACCGAGGCCGTGGTCCGTTTTCTTGTCTCCGACGCTGCGATTATCTTTGTGTTATCTGGAAATAGTGGAGGGGAAACTATCTTCCTCTTCCTCCTGCCAGACCAAATCCTGCAAAGACCAATTCGGTCGCTGCGATAAATTTCGCTCACCGGTATGAAGCAGCGACTCGTTTGGCTGCGAGGTGTGTCGCTCCCCCATCGCTGGACGCTCCCATTGATTGGACAATCCTTTGAACATAATTTCGGACGTGTTGAAAGGGACATTAGCTGCCCGTGCAAGCTGTTCCAGGGAATATTGGTCCTCTTCATCAAGTCAAAGTGGGACGCCAAGAAATCCCCTCTCAGTCTGCTCAGTGAGCCGCGTTACAGCAACTTATACGGCGGCGGCGGTTGTGTTTACTGCATGCCCACACATGTCACTTCAAGGTATGATTAGTGGAGCAATTAGGCAATTTACAATGAATTGGAACGGTTGTGGGTGAAATGTTATCTTCGCAGTTATTTTTTTTCGGCTTTCCGGCATGAATTGTTCAATATAAAAAGGTTATTTCAAAGCTTTTGCGCTTTGGAAATCGATTTCTGGCTTGAATTCCTCACAGATTTTGACTTTACTACATCAGTTAGAGATCTTGACATGTAACCGTATCCATGGTATATCATCCTATTGATTTCTTCATTTGAGCTGGGCTGCAGAAGATTTAATGGATTTAGAGCATGGTCTGCTTCATAGCAGCAGCTACGTCCCAAACGTTATACATGATGGACTCTATTGCATGGCATAATACGTCTATTTGTAATAAGAGCACTTGGATATGATTGACCTATTATATGAGTAAATCTTGACAGTTGGAGTTATATTCATCATCTGATACATATGTGGCATGTCTGTACAATAAGGTCGGCTCATGTCACACACCAATTAACTTCTCACTAATAGATAGTTGTTTTTTATTTTTATCTTTATTTCTATTTGCCATTCCGAAAAATATCGCTGTAACATCACACAGCAAACGAACACAAGAAAAAAATCTGCAATATAAAATGTAAACCGTGGATAATATGCAATGAAACCCAAAATATAATAAGAAAATAAATGCTCCCCAAAGATCCCATTAATCAAGTAGATTAGGGCTACAATTTACCATTTGTTTAATCCTTGATGAATCCACCAAATATTGTTAAATATAATTAACTGACATTGAGGGAGTAAATTAATAGATAGTTGCATTGGGCAGTTAATTTAGCTTTATTTCTTGTAATTAAGACTCTTTTGTAACAGAACTCCGGGAACACGTGACATCAAAACATGTCGGTCACATATTATAATTCCAGTCACCACCGCTGTAAACCTTTTAGAGGAATGACTGAGTGCTTGAATGCATTTAATGTCTACCTTCACTTTATTTAGCATGTTATTCATGAACTCGGGATGCTTTTCCCTTTAAAATCTCAGCAGGGATCATTTTACTTGTAAGTAATAGTGAGGTCATCATGAAGTCACCAAGCAGAGCTTTGGAAAAATGTACATTACATAGTAACTAATATGTAGGAAAGTAATGATTCATTAGTGGTTATGGGCTGTTAAGCAGATGATTTGGAATTAATTAAAGAAAAAGAATCAAGAAAGTGTTGAATATGATTTACATATGTAGGAACTAATCACGTTAGTTAATGCACGCAGCGTCTAGCAGTATGTACTCAAGTAACTTCTCATCATTTTTCATTTAAGTCAGTTCCTGATTTGTTCCTCTTCATGCACAAGTAACTCTACTCTAGGTGCTGTGTACCTTGTTATAAAGGGTTTATTATGCTTCTTATCAAACGATTGCAAAATATATTCAAGGAACACGGTCCACGAAATCAGTCAATAGGAGTGTGTGTGTGTGTGTGTGTGTGTGTGTGTGTGTGTGTGTTTTAGTGATACAGAACATGTGCTATATTCCTACGAGCGTGTGTGTGTGTCTGTTATCGAGACAGGGGAAGGGAAAAATGGTGAAGAAGAATGGGCGAGATGTGAGCGTCCCATCTATGAAAGCGCCATTAAATTGTCAGTTATGATGGATGTTCCGCCTTTTCTGCATTAACTGGTACATTAGAAGTCATTAATTCTTCAGGATGTGCACTGGAGATCAGAGCCTCCCAGGGGGGTCTCACTGCCTTGATAAAGCAGGGAGGGAGGGAGCGATGGAGAGATAAAGAGGGTGGAGTGCACTCGCTGAAAGAAGAGAGCGGGAGAGAGACATCCTCGCAGTGTGATGACCATTTTTTTTTTATTTGGATGCCTGCTCGCTTTGTTCCAGTGGCCTTGAGCCGAGAGAAGCATGCGAGGGCGACAGCCTGTGATGGACATCTGAGGAGCCGCCTTTTGTTCTGTCAGAAAACACAATTAGCACTCTTTCTAACAGAAAGTGATATGTCGCTACGCCGTCTATTACGGTGTTCTATCATTTCATGCTACTTGTCGAGAACCGATACCTTGTGGTATTGCGCATGCGCCGAGTCCATTTTCCGAGTTTGTTTGACACGCCCATAATGTTTTGCCACCCTGTCGATGCACGTATGATAACGGGGAATGACATCCTCAAAATCCCGATTATTTCCCTAGTTAAAAGTACATTAAGCATGTATATTGTACAGGTAGTAATAATATGTAGTAATGACATGTAGATTAATAAGTGATAAGCAGTTGCTATTTCTTTTGTGTCAACAAATTATTGTAAACATGAGTTTGTTCACATTATCATAATAAAGCACTGGTTTATTATTAGGGTATTTAGTGTTGAAGATAAACACTTTAACAGTGAAAAGTGAAACATTGAACTTTGAAAGAAAAGCATATTGTCATAGTACAATAACATCCTATCAGATAGGGTAGCATGAATCGATAGACTCACCTATCGGTTTATGCAGCGGGTAGCAAATTCTGACAAGGCAGCAAAAAATGACAGAACACCGGCTCTCGAGCGTGCTTTTAAAGATCACGTGGTATTTGTGTCCTCTCCTTCCACTGCGCCGTGTTAGCCGCACATCAAACCTGGAAAGACGGTAAATAGCGCGCTTTCATGAAAAAATAATCTCATAAATGAATCCTCACCACACCAGGGATGCTTTCCATTATACAACGCTATGTGGCAATTAGTTACCTGTGTGTTTCATAAGCATTATAAGTGGTTGTAGCGGGATCGGCGGAGTCTCATCCCTCCCAGAATCCTTCACACGTTGTCAAACCAGAAAACAACATTTCACTACCAATTAAACAACAATTACTGGGCAAGGCGCACTTTGATGGGTGACTAAGAATTGTTCACAACATTGCTAATACGTCTCTCTCCTTCTCCCACACACAGGCCACTCCGCTTTCTTTTGAGCAGAACCTTGAAAGCAGACAAGCAGCGAGCTTGAACTTCATTAAAATAAATAAGAAGCGGCGATGTAATAGGGAGTGAGCAGCGAGAACTAAACAGCACCCTGATGGTTTCAAATGGGTTTCTGGCTCCGCGTGATTTTATTTGTGTGACCTGCGTCGTACGGGAGCGACCCCGACCGTCTGCTGTGTTTAAACGCTGTAAATATGTGGAGTCGGAGGGGGTCAAGAGAGACAAATCGGGGGAGTAAGAGCTCCCATCAGTGTCCCACAATCCCCCAGTGCTGCCCCAGTCCACCATGTAGGCAGCGCCAGGTATTCATCATGCCGTGACAGCAGAGGCAGGTCACTGTGGTCCTCTGTATTCGCTGTTCCACTTTCCTCACTCAGGCCATCGCAGCTTCTTCACAGTTTTGGTAAATAAGTAACCCCCCTAAAACTAACACGGAGCGGAATGAAGGTTATCGGTTTTCTTCTTGCTCGCCTTCATCATGGCGTTGTCTCCAATATCCTTGCGTAAAGTTTAATATTTGTGTCATGTAAGCATAACTACAAAATATACAAAATAACAATCTGCTCAAATATTTTTTTTTTTTTCGTCCATCAGTGGGCAAAGAGGTTGAATTTCCATTTCAAAATCTTAGAAAATTTGTTCTTATACAATCTGCAGTTATTATGAACACATTCTTAATTCAACCAATAGTTATCTTGTTATGTCGGAAAAAGAATATTTACAAAAATAGCCACGCTCTCCTGTTTGACCCTCTTATCCTTATAATGTCTGACAACTGGATTCATCTTTTTTTGGTTTTTTTTTCCATAAAAAGAAAAAAAGACATGGATATATTTTATATTTTACAAATAAATTTTTCTTTTCAATCTCTTCTATCTTTTTTTATCTTTTTATCATTGAACCCAACAAACAATGGGTCAGGTCAGCACGGCCCTGTCTTTACAATGCACCCAACCCCCCAACCCCAAAATAATATAATAAAGCCCCAAAGCCCCCACCAAAAATCTTAAACATTGGCAGTAATTATTAACATGATTGATAACAATGATGTTGGTATTTGTATCAGATTGATAAAATCAAAAAAAATGGAAAAAAATAGGGGAATGGTAGTAGTAGCATGACACCTTCATCGATCTCTCACAACAAAAGGTTTTGAAAAAAAAAAAAAAAAAAAAAATAAAAAGAAAAAAAAAAAAAAGGTCCCCCTTTCTCCTCTCCTCCGAGAGGTCCTCGGAGGTGAGGCTTGAGGCCACACACAATTGCTCAGGCTGCTGTCCCGTGCACTGCCTAAATAACTGTCACACCTCACTGCACTGCTCGCTGCATCAGCAGAAAGGAAACCACCACCACACGGAATCCTCCACCTAAAAAAAATAAAAATGTTCACATCTATTTTCACATCTATTACGCTATCTTGTCTTTATCTTAGATCTCTTCTCCAGCCCTTCTTCCCCATTTAATCCATCACCATCATCTTCATCGTAGAAGGAAAGGAAAGGCCTCCCCGTGTTGTTCTCCTGTTGTTCTTTCTTTATGGTGGGGGGGCGTGCCTAACCTTCACTCCATTACTCCACTTCAATGCAGCCCACACATTCTGGAGTGCAGAGTTGAATGGTCGGCGCCCCTCTCGACGCGGAACCCTCCGATGAGCCGTCTGACCTGTGGCACGTTTCTCTCATCTCCCAAGACCCTCCTGGAATACAGACTGGGCCTGACTAATTACTCTTAAAAACAAGTGGGCTGTGGGTGGGTTTGTAATTGGAAAGTGTCAGCCGTCGGTGAAAGATCACTCGTCTTGAGGCCACGTGTGTCGGAGTCTCCCGTGCATGTGTTCCTCGCCGCAGCCGGCTGATCTCTACGCCGCTGAGCAGCTCTTTGGCAAAGACTTTTGCAATGATGGAGGGAGAAAAATTCAAAATGAAAAAAATACGTTAGCATTAAAAATGGATGTTTAAATTCCATCCATCCGTCCGTTGTCATCCGCTTGGTCCGGGGTCGGCAGACCCAGCAGGCTGACCCAGACTCCCCTCTCACCCACAACGTTACCCTCTCTCTAAGGCTGGAGAAAGCCCATTTCGTCCACTTGTATCCGCAATCTCGTTCTTCCGGTCTCGACCTAGAGTTCGTGACCTTGGGTGAGGGTCGTAACGTAGACCGACCGGTAAATTGAGAGCTTTGCCTTTCGGCTCGGCGAGCAGTTGTTCAAACTGCTTTGCCCAAACTGTGAGGAGCACTGGCTCAACAATGAGCCATGGTGTGATCTCAAAGTGAGTGGGTGAGATGCCATATATTACAAATGGCATATCCACCGACATGAGGCTACCAGAATAGAGCACTCTGTTTCCAATTATAATCCAACAGGAAGCACATAGCCAGTAATTACTGCGAACCGTGTTAGGCGAAACTGGACTTTTTTTTCTTATTCTCCTCTTAAGAACGCCGGATAATTATTACGTGGATCGGAAAGTCGCGCGTCCACCTGGAGATGTTTTATTTTGAAATGCAAAACCTGCTCAGCAATTCAGCATCATGGCTCCTTTGGGAAGCGTCTCTGTTGACACTCCGGATGAGTGCAAGTTGTTTTACTTGGTAACATAAGGACCTGAAACCTGCAGCCTGACGTTGTGGGACGCCATCCGTGGAAATTGTGGAATAGGAGGCGGCGGCCGAGGAACGGTGTTTAAGTCGGTGTTCATCGGTTCATCATTCTCAATAAAGCCGTGCGTCCGATACCCTTTTCAGAGGACGTGTAATTACAGCTCATTCAGGGTGATTATGCGGGGGCACAAGATGGCAGGCAAATAATGAAGGAGATTTCACTTCATGTCACCACGCTGAAAGACGAGGGGCGACACAAAACGAAGACGAACGAGGTTTCAAAAGATGTATATGAGATCCGCCGAGCATGTGAAAAGCGACCTTCAACTTTTAAAGATATTGGAAATGGAGTTATGAACTGTCACGAGTGAAAAGCAGTACGTCTTTTCATTTCCCCCCGCGGCCACGCCTGGCCTTTTGGCAGTGACTCTAATATTACAAAGTATTACTGGCAGAATTATTTTCTGACATTCAAATGTTATTGCTTCCACCGCGATGTGCGCGCGGCTGCTCCCTTGTTAATTTTTGGATACTTGACAAGAATGACGGAGAGAAAAAGGGAGATGACGGAGAGAAAAAGGGAGACGTCGGAGGGGGTGTTGTTGTTGTTGTTGTTGTTGTTGTTTTTAAGCCGGTAACCCTGCGACGTCGTGCTGACCTAACTCTGCCGCTTCTTGGACGGACCGCGAACGTATCAATAATTGAGTGTATTATTAAAAAGAGTGGTGTGTGTGGTGTTTTTTAGTTTTTAGTTTATTTATTGGATCCTCGTTAGCTGACGCCTTAGCGGCCGCTAATCTTCCTGAAGTCCACAGAAAGGACGAAATACAATATATACAAAAACATACAAAACATATCGTGAAACAAACAGTTAAAAATAGTACAACAAAGTGAGAAATAGTACAATACAATCGAAGGATCAGATATATGTTATGTTATGCAATTCAACTTAATTCATACAAAGACAAATAAAAGTGTGTGTGTGTGTGTGGGGGAGTGACATTAAAAATGTTATGGCTTGTCATCCCCCCCCCCCCCCCCCCCTTTGCGGTGTCTCTCCTCCTCTGCAGCAGGAAGTGGCCGTGATATGGAGACGTCTCTCAGGAGCCCAGTGCTCCCTCCTCGCTCCCGTCCTCCGCTGCACAGGAGCTGGTGGCACCGTCACCGAGGAGGCACAAACGACAACAATAGCAATTATTTCTCTTGGCAGGGTTTGATTCGTCATCAATACGTACTCGACGGTGCATTAACCTTCAGAGTGCTGCAGCAACTTCTCCCAAAACACAGAAATGAGGTTGCATTTTTAATTGTTATGCTTTTAACTTGTCTCAAAGTCTACAGTTTTTCGTTTGATGTTTATTTATTAGTTTTATGGTGAACACGCTGTTAACGTTTTGGCATTAAACAGCCCGCTCGTCAGCTGACACGGGTGTAATGTGGAGGCCTCCTGTGAATTAAGAGGCTTTATTGAACTTCATATGTCAAAAATACAAACACGTCAGGCACGTTATTACTAAAAAGAGAATTTACACATGTCTGAAAACGTAGTACCTTTTAATCGTCAGGCAGTTCAACAATGTTATTTACTTTAAAATTGACTTTAATTCCCAATTCATTGCGAGGCTCTTAGGCTAATTAATTCAAAAATGTGCCGTTAAAAATGTTGCAAATGAAATGTTTCGCATGACGTTTTGTATTCATGTATCATACGAGCAATTAAAGGGACGCAGTTTGGAATCAAAAACACCCCAAATGAGTCAGTTCTCAAAGTGTTTTTGACAGTAATTAAGTAAAGTCAAAATGCTCACTTAAACATACAGGACATGGAGCCAGACACTGTAATCAAAGTGTCCATCTGGCTGAATAAATATGCAAATACTTGAGTGCTGGCGCATCAACAAGTCGAGCGTTGGTAATACAATGTTGTGTCTAGACGAGGCGTTTAGGATTTCTTTAGGGGGGTTGGCGGCTCGGACCTTCAATAATTCAGAGCGGTGTTTTCCATTTGCCCCTTCTTGCATGAAACAAGCAGCGGCGAGAAGTCTTTTCTATACCCGCGTGTTATCTTGATGTTTTATTGTGTTGGGGATCTGTGTGAAAACAACTGTGCTGTTAAACACACACAGCCTCACACACACACACACACACACACACACACACACACACACACACGTGTCATCCTCAGACGAGTCGCGGGCCGCCCTCGTCCCTCTGACCCCTCTTGACGGGACGCCTGTGTGTGTGTGTGTGTGTGTGTGTGTGTGTGTGTGTGTGTGTGTGTGTGTGTGTGTGTGTGTGTGTGTGTGTGTGTGTGTGTGTGTGTGTGTGTGTGTGTGTGTGTGTGTGTGTGTGTGTGTGTGTGTGTGGACCTTCTACTATTTGCACGTTCCTGCGCGTCGTTACAGCCGGTGTTCTGTCATTTTTTGCTGCCTTGTCAGAATTTGCTACCGCTGCATAAACCGATAGGTGAGTCTATCGATTCATGCTACCCTATCTGATAGGATGTTATTGTACTATCACAATATGCTTTTCTTTCAAAGTTCAATGTTTCACTTTTCACTGTTAAAGTGTTTATCTTCAACACTAAATACCCTAATAATAAACCAGTGCTTTATTATGATAATGTGAACAAACTCATGTTTACAATAATTTGTTGACACAAAAGAAATAGTAACTGCTTATCACTAATTAATCTACATGTCATTAATACATATTATTACTACCTGTACAATATACATACTGAATGTACTTTTAACTAGGGAAATAATCGGGATTTTGAGGATGTCATTCCCCGTTATCAGACGTGCATCGACAGGGTTGCAAAACATTATGGGCGTGTCAAAAAAAACTTGGAAAATCGACTCGACGCATGCGCAATACCACAAGGTAGCAGTTCTCGATAAGTAGCATGAAATGATAGAACACCGGCAGCACCGGTCCCGTACCTGGTGTCTTTTTTTGTTGGTGGGCATTTCACCACGCATACAGATTGGGGGCATGCGTGCCCCTCTTCTCTGCCCCCCCCCCCCCCCCTTGTCAGAAACTGTCAAAAGTGGAGTTCTATAAGGTGAGACATGCACACTCCCACCATCAACACGGTTGTGTATGTTCGCGACGGCTCCATACATATTCGGAGGAGGAAGAGGAGGATGCCGGTGGATTCGGTCTCTTTACACCCACAGAGACTTTTTTTTGTTTTCAAACTGTGGGGGCGGCGTCTCCCAGAGCTCACCCTGCAGTTCCACTTCCATCCAGAATCATCCCTGCCAGTGAGTCAGTGGGTCAGGGGGGGATTCACCCAGCAGCCTGTCAAGCCACAGCTTCCAATTACTCGTCTTTCACCCGCCCCACCTTCCTCTGGCGAAGCTTTGTTTCACCAGCACGATCCCTGAAACGCATCTCGGCTACACCGAGGCTGTCAGTGAAGGGCTTTTAGGAGCCCACTTTGCCCTTCCTCTTCCTCCCTTGTTTCTTGCATCCTCCTCTGCCTCAATCACAGAACCCACCCCTCTTCCTACACTGCCTGTGTCATCCCTCTGTTCTAATGAGAGGGAGGGATCAGCCAGGCAGACCCCTGGAGTTTGAAGGAGCTACCTGTTGTGCCTCCACATTTCTTCCTCCATAGCTCACTCGCTCTCTACCACTATCTCTCCTTATCTCTCTCTCTTTTTCTCTCTCTCTCTCTCAACACCAGAGCTGTCGACTCCTGGCAGTTTGATTCTAAACTGTTCCCCCGTGTCGGGAGTAGCTGCCATGACAGAGAATAAAAGGAGTGAAATGTTGAGTTTGTAGTGAACAATGTGAGGATTGGCTTCTTCTCTACGTGGTGTGCGCAGGGCCAGGATAGTATTTTTCTTCATCCATCCTAGGAGGCATTGTGTGTTGATTCCTGCGAAGGAACCGACACACAATGCCTCCTAGAAAGGAACCAACGTCTTCTCGTGTTCCTCGAGTGAGACGAGAGGATCCCGTGATATCCATCATCTCGTCTCACTTCCCCAAAACTGTTCATCTGTCAATTTAAGTGTGCAAAGAGTGCATTGTTGATAACAGAGTGAAAGAAAACTATTTAGCACATTTAGCGAAACAGGATGTTGATGTTGCGTAAACGTTGTGTGTTGTGTTATCGGTGTTGTGTGAAATTCAGAAACGTCCTCGCTTCAGTGAAAAGAAATGCAAACAAGTGTCACCCTCTCTGCCTCAACTCTTATTCACTCACACATCAAACCTCTCTGCTAGCTTTGTCACACACACACACACACACACACACACACACACTCACACACCGTCTTAAGCTATTAAGGTATAGCCATGAAAAAAGAGGAAAGAAAACATTTTTTTCACATCTTCCGCTGAAATGTTGTTTAATAAGGGTTTTAGACTCACCAACAGTTACTATGGCAACCATATAATAAGCAAAAGACCTCTGAGCCAATTATTTCCGTCTTGATATTTGCAATGTTAACGTCGATCTACCTCAAATCAGTTCATCTTCCTCATTTGAACTGTGACACTTTACAAGCGAAGCTTTAATTGCCTTCAATATGCAGCGGATTTGATACAAGTGATCTATTTCCTGCGAGAATTCAAAACACGATAGCAAAACTCGCTTTTAGTGGTACCCCCTGCAACCTCCTTGTCGGATGGCGAGTTTTCCTTCAACCTGAAAGCTGTTGATTTGATTCCTGAATAAACCTAAAAGCCTTGATGGTTATTTAGACTTGTGAAATTGATTTGTATTAAAAGTGAATTCCCGCTTTGTCCTTTATGGCGATGGTGGTATATTTATCCCGCACTCCTCTGCTGCCTTGCTCCATGTTGCGGTTGACAAATAGCAGCGAAACGGAGAAAAGAGGTAGAGGAGGAGACGGTGAGGAAGAAGAACACAGACGCTGGCTTCTCGCGCTCTCCCCGTTCAGCTCACACGCCACCGCCAAGTAGGTCAGCGCGGCGGATCCACCTGTTTGATGCGTGCCTCGTGTGGAAAGACCTCGGAAATAATCGCTATGGATCATCGAGAACTTTGAACACCGCGATGAAGTTCATGTGAAGTTCATCGCGTGCCACGGGACATATGGGGATCCTTCAGCTTGACTGCTTCTTTTCGGAACACATCATCTCCATGGGGACCAGCTGACCCATTCTTATTGAAATCATCTTCCCTCACTATTGTACATTTTGCACAATTATTTTTTTTAGCATAATGACTGGTGCCCTCCACTCCCCGGCCCCTCTTCCTGCTCCAAAAAGACTCATAATGGAGCTCATTAGACTCGTATTGAATAAGCTCTGAGCCGGTGTAACTTCGCCTCACGGTGTGTATGTTCCATTAGAGAATTAAAGATTAATTGGCACATTTCTTTCCTGGTTTTAAAGCATTGATTAATTACAGTGAGACTCACTGGCGGATCCAGAAGATTGATGTTGTGAGATTCGCCCCCCCTTTAGATAGCTATTGATTTTGATTTGCTCCAACAAAAAAAGAGAAAAGAAAAGCCTGTCTTTTCTTCCCAGGAGGGCAGAGGCTGTGAAAAGCTCGAGCAGTCTGCCAGCCCACTCTAAATTACATTTTGTAAAACATGGCTTAAAATATGAGCGTTGCGATTTAAGAGTTGCTCCATTGGGAAGCAAGTGGCTGTAGAAAACGGGTTACCAGTGGCAACAACGGATCAGATACTGTATTACATAAACACAATCTTTATTCAAATCAGGCATTAGCCACAGAAGGATTCCACGTAGCCACTCTGACACGTTTCCATATAAGGACGACTCTTGATTCGACGCTGTCTGCGACATTTCTATTTCAAGTCTGTCTCCTGCTGCCCACGAGCAGCAAAGACGAAGACGATTGTCTTTTTGCGGTTGTCACATTTTTAAAAAAAATTTTTTACCGTTCAATCTCCGTCTCCGTCACAACAAATCAGAGCGACTAAAGCGTTTCATCTGCGGGAGACAGAGGGTTCCTTTATTATTCCCGCGCCACTGGGAGGTCGTCCTCCAAACACGGGATTATGCCCATTGTGATCTGCCTAAGCACACCGCATTAGCCGTATTTTTCGCGAAATTGCATGAAAGCCACTTTGAAACGTCGGATGCTTCTGATATGCCTCGCGTCGAGGGAACGGGGCGCCGCCCGCGTCTGCGAGCGCCGGATCTCGGATTCAATTACGGTGCCGTTTTAAATGAGAAGTCTTCACTGTAAAAAAAAAAATCCCAGATTGTCGCGCCGTGGAATGTAAAGGGAGCAACACACGAGACCGCCGTGTGATCCGCCAAGAAGACTTGCATCAAAAGGATTGGTGACGCCAGACTCTGGAGACTATTCATCCCTTTTGCACTGCAAGCGCGGGTATATTTAACTTTGCATGTGGATGAAGCCTCGACGTGAGAACATGCATGAGACTGTGTCGATGGGAAATTAAGAACACTCGGCTGCTCCAAGTGTAAAATCGGAGCATACGCTTGTGTTTGGAGGCCTTGGCACGGGGCTCAACGGGACCGGCTGGGTGCTGAAGACTTTCATAAATATCTTCTTTCATTCCCTCCTTTTCCTTATTTCAGTGCTTGGATGTAATTCTCCTCTGGCACACCTCCTCCACAAAGAAAATAGCTCCCTCTTTCTCTCCGGGTTGTGACGTATCTCTAAGTTTCAAGAGGACGTCCGTCAGGCCCGCCATGCCGAACCGGTTGAACTCAATCAGCGGAGCTAAGATGGACCGTTGGCTGCAGGTCACGTAATCTATGCTGGGGGAATGTTTGTCTCTGTGATTGAACTGTCCCCTGGGTCTACGTTAATTGAGCTTCCTGTAATCACACGCAGGCCCATATGATCAGGCCGCCGCCCTGGAAGAGGCGCTTGAGATTATCCCCGGCTTGGATGTTCCATTTTGAGACTGTAATCGAAATGGATTTTTGTCTTATTCTTTCACGTTGTGACAGACATCTAAAGATCTCTGACTCCCTGAGCTCTTTGTGAACTTGTTCTGTATGACTGATCCCTGGAAACTTTTGGGTATGTTTTTCAGTGGAGCTGGTTTCATGCAGGCTAGCCGCCGCGTGGCGATGGGGATGGCATCGTCTCTGCCAATATACTGTCAAATGGATACGATGCGTTTGGTACGGACATTCATGGACCCCAGAGGAGACATTGTAATAGTGTTGTGAGTCGGAAATGTGGTTTGCAACCAACGTACGAGCCTCAACTCTGCATGGTGCACTTTGTGGGGATTAGTCAATGTTAGCGTGATAACACGATACAACTAGCGACGTGAATCTGTCCTTCCCTTAACTCATGGCTCCCAGGGTAACTTTGAGTCTGTTGACATTTTTTTGTTTTAGTTTAGTTTATTTCGGTAATATACAAAAATCAAGATTTTTTACAACAAAAAAAGAAAGCGGCTAACCGAAAGGGTCAAGGCTGAAGCTATCACGCTTATAAGTGCCCTAACCTATGATTTCACGAGAAAACTGAATTCAGAGAATCATATACTGTACATATACCCATACAAATATATACATATATATATACACACAAACATATACACATGCACATATATATATATATATATATATATATATATATATATATATATATATATATATATATATATATATATATACACATATACACATATACATACACATACATACACATTCACACACACATAAATCCACACACATACATATTTACATAAAACGATAAACAAAGCATTGACTTCACATGCAATCTTACTGTTTTTAGTCTTAGCATTTCTTCATCAAAGCACTTGAAGAAAAAGGTGTACATCTATAGAGAAAATCCTTAAAGGTGTTCAACATGGACACCCTATAGAGATGTTTGGGAAAAGTTCACTTGTTTGTTTTTCATCACACCTTAAGCGGAGCACAACATGTATTGCGATTGATCTCGTTCTTGAACGCTGTGAATTAAGGGGCGTAAACATATAGGCAGTTTTGCTCGAGGCCGCGGACCGGAGGAGTTCTGAACGAGTGAGCAAATCCTCTTTGCCCTCTATGGAGGCATTTCAAATCACATCACGACATCACTTTGCCTTAATCAACGAGCTACATGCTCAATTCATCTTCTCAGTAAAGCTGGGTGGTCTAATTTGTACAAATATTTCTTTGGGTGAAAGCAATTAACTGTAGGGATGCACTAATGTGACACCACAGAGCTGAATCATACCTCAGATGGTGAACCCTAATAGGATCCAACGGGTTTCTCTTTAGTTAAATTCATCAGGGCGGAAAAGCCATTATCTCAGCAAACTGCCATGGCTGAATAATTAATCATCCCATCACCTGTTTGTTTGACTGTATAACATGTATCCCCTAAATCTTTTACATTCCTTTTTATTTAAGAAAATAGTTGGCTCCTCGTGTTTAGTCCAGCGAAGTCCTGGCTGACTTTTGATTTGGCTAATGAATAATATATTACAATTGTGTGGCACTTTTTGTATACAAGGTCGGCGACACCTTGAGAAGTAACGAGGCCTTTCACCGCCTCCTCCTCCTCTGGCATTGTGAGTCTCTGCATGTTTCTTCATGCCTCTGCAGCGGGGTCACTCTCTTCACTCGGCAGCCACAATGTGAATAAGAAAACAAAGTGAACATTCAGAATGGGTTGATGAACTCCAGAAAATAATGACCGAAATCTGCAGCTTTATGGAGCTGCCGGTCCACAACCTCACTGTATTGGTTCCCTCTGAGAAGTAAAATATACTTTCCAGTGGCAAAAAGAAGAGTGAATATTGGACGTGGGTTCAGGTGGACACAAACATGATGATGATGATGATGTTGATGATGATGATGATGATGATGAGGATATAATGTGAAGAGATTACAGTGTTGACATTTCGTCAAAGACCTCTATATATGGCGTATCTCGATATCTACTGAAATGAGCTAACTAGCCACGGCCCGTCCTGCCGTGTCATTTCTCTTTTTTTTCTACGTTTACGGTACAGGGTCCGTCTACGTGTGGATAGCTTGTTTATTGGATTACATTTTTTTTTTTTTTTTTTTTTTATTACCTGATAAACATCAGGCTCCAATTTTATTCTAAATATGCATTTTCACTACATCAAGCTACACACATTCATCAATTGTTGTGCTATTGTGTAATTTTATTTTCTTTTTATAATTTGTATTTTATTAGTGTTCAAAATCTCACATACACATATTTAATTTTTACAGATTATCTGTATATAGAGAAGTAAAATACAAACAAATAAACACATGCAAATAAAGAAACAAAAACAATACCATATTAATAATAAAACTATGAATAAATACATTTTCCATAGAGTAAAGAAATAGGGTCAGGCCATTTATCTGTGATTTATTGGCTTAAGTTCAAGGTAGCCGGGGGAAAAAGGTGAAACGTTTGGTACATTTGCTTGGAAATGTCTCATTTGATTGATCAGTTATTGTTGTGGGTGCCAATATTTTAAGTCAATACATGGATTAAATGACAAATCATCTTTATGTTTATACACTGCATGACATTTTTCAAGCTCCTCATGTGTGTCGTATGTAAAATCAACACAAGTAAAACAATCTCTCTTTAAAATACAGCGCGGTATAAAAAGTGTCTTAAATGCGTCATTAGCTGCGGCCCTCGTTGCACCGCGGGCTCCTTTCACAACGTTGTCGGTACATGTGTGGCTTTTATGTAAGAAACACAAAAGGCTATTTGTTTTTTTGGGGGAAAGCTGACATTTTGGAGCTTGAGTAGAAGGCTTTCACACGACAATGACCAAACAGCGTAACAATAGCATGCGAAGGTGGAAATAGGTCGTGGCTGACAATAACCAAATGTAATCATGCATGTGCCAACAGGGCTTCCATGTGTGTGAGCCCCCACACAATGAAAGACAAACACCCTCTGAGCTCTGATGTGTCACTGATTTTCCCGGATTGATTTTCACACAGCAATTGATTAGCTGGGAAGGTGACTAGATGACTGCCTGCGCGGCGCGTTGCAGGTAAACACCAGTTTTAAAGGCGCAGATTGTACATGCACGTGTCTTTTGTCGGTCAGGTGGGCAGCTGCGGACGCACAACCCGTTTGAAGGGTCGCGCTTAACGGGCAAATTGCATGACTTTGAATAAACTCATTAATTGTATATAAATTAGCTTGCGACAGTTCACAGTGTAACACCCTGAGTCTTCAGGGTGTTACACTGATGAAGCGACACAAGCCTGTGTCATCAATTAAGACGCACTATGCTAAAGTGTTACAGTTCTAATGAGCATATGCTACAGAAAACCGGATAGACACTGGAGACTCGGCTGATCAAAGAGCTTATTTTCTCAAAAGTCAGTGCATTGCTTGTGTAAAGACTTGTGCCGGAGGCTGAAGGCAGAGACAATTGGCTTTCAATCAAACAAGAGGCCAGCGACTCCCCCTTCTTCTCGGACATTTGGATTTAAAAGGGAGCCAAAGATCAAATTCCACTTAAGAAACAAAGTGTGAGCGGTCTCGAGCTGCTGTTTAATGATGCCCTTTGTCTGTTTTCTGGGAACTTCTCTTTCTAATCTCCCGGACTCTGTGAAGGCCTGACGGGGAGTGGTGCCACATAAAACCTCTTGATTTCTTATTTTATCTGCGGACAACCAAATCGATCATCGTCTCCCCCCTGCACCTGCTCCCCTCTTCCCTCCCGCGCACCCCTAAAGAGATAGGCCCACGCTGTCCATCCTGCTCTCCAATCACACCATTTAGAAATAGGCTATTTCAGGAGGAGAATGGAGAACTGGGTGGTCAAGGGCTCCTCAGTGTCTCCCCGAGACGAGTGTTTGGAGAAAAAGAAAAAAATAGAAGACATTGAAATTTCCCAGGATCTTGACACATCTAATTGAGATTTCATGCCCTATTTTCTCAGAGATCCGAAAGCTCGCTGTGTTCTACCGCGAGCAGTATTTCCCCAAGGAACGAGATGAAGGAAAATGTTTTCAGCTTTTATTTGGTTTCTGTTGCTTTAAGGGCTTCTTCTTTTTTTAATCACATTGAAGCAGCGTTTCAATAAAAGTCCCTTTTTTGCTCCGTAGACAAAGTGACTGCTGGTGATGTGGTTTGTCTAGGAGGGAGGGGAAAATATATTTAAATACATGTTTTGTTTATTTTGTCAAAACCATGCATATATTTGTCATGGTTGTTGCATAAAAACAAAACGTTAATAGTAGTCACAGCTGCTCTTTCCAATGTTTTCTGAAGGATTTCATGACTTTGATAGTGCTCCCTCCAGCCTTCTTGATCTTTATTGTTTATATGTATCTGTGGCCTGCGAAGAAACTTCTATTAGTTAAATATCACAACCCCCAAAGAATACATTGTTTTTAAAACACTATGTGTATCATACTTTTACCATACATTTTGGCATTGTGCCATGTCAAACAATTAAATGCTATTGTACTATATATATATATATATATATATATATATATATATATATATATATATATATATATATATATATATATATATATATATATATATATATAATGAAGCCCATTTGTCTGGTATCCCATATAATTTTTTTATTAATGTATTATGTGATGCTATGACGCGTTACATGTGTGTCTTTATGGTCCCTGTGCTCCTGCAATGACATCACCCAGTCTTGCATTACATAGCGTTAACAGTCACAGTGGGAGCTCTGGCTTCCCAGCAGGAGCCCTATTGGATGGTCTACAATCAATGACATCATGCATAAGCATCAACTTCTAATTCCATTGGGAAATAAACAAAAAGGGGTAGTGATCTCAGCCCCCCTAAGGCTGCTTCTGGTTTAAAAGCAGGAGAAGTGACAGCAAGACATTAGCATCACAAGAGCAAAGACATTAAGAGATCTTGTTCTTCTCGGGTTGACTTTTGATGTTCTCTCCGTTTGTTCTTTTTTTTCATGCTTTGCGTCTTCACTGCTTACATGAAAAGTGCTTTATCTAAAATGTTTAAAGTGCACCGAGCTACTTTGAATACAACATTGTTGTATCCAAGAAGCGCCTACGATTGATATGCAATACTGTAATATTGTATCATAGAAGAGATAATGCAAGAACATGAACTCACACCTGCATCTCAACGCTTCCAGAATGTATTAAAATGCATGTTTATGATGTTTGTGCTTCTGTCAAAGGTCAGAATATGTACCTTAAGGTCCAGCTCGTCTGAGCCGAGGTGGTTTATGGTGCCACCGTTGTGTTACTGGTACTTCGTTCTTCACCTGAAGGGCCTTAAAGACGTGTGTTCCTGCCGTGCTAACGCTAACGTGAAGGTGATCCAGGGTTGGTGTTTAGTTTTGTTCCACAGAATGATTTAGAAATGATTCTGAATGAAATGTAACACTGAATCCTGATATGAGGGTTTTGTTTTGGGGATAATGTCAATCATCCTGTTTCATATGTATAATGTTGTATTATATAGTTTGATATCCTAATACTGCCCCTTAAGGCAGGCTTTTTTAAATAATGAATAATGCTTCAATCTATTAGTAATTATACGGTGTTCTCCACTATCGGTTAGTATTTGCGATGCTGTTACTTGTAGCATAGCTTCCATCTAAGTAGTTCACTAATTCATATAACCTTTTCAGTGTAACCGATGAAACAAATTAAGTTCCCACACAAAAAATAGTGTCTGCTTCAGAATTGCGAACAGATATATTTAGCAGAATTTAAATCTCACTCAGATAAATAAACTGAGATTTTTAATTCCAATGACTTGACAAATAAGATTAAGAAGGTTCACATTGTCTTGAACAAAACGTACTAAAGCCGGAAGTGCAACATGGGAGATCTGTAAAATGGTTGCACGGCTCTTTTCATTTAAATGTCAATGAAATGAAGTTTCAAACAAGTTTGCTAGGAAATAGTTGAGCTGAGCTGTCGTGTTCCCCCCCAGAGAGCTCCTGCCTGCTTGGGATGAAAAGATGAAAAGGCATTCAAAGAGATATTTTACTGAAGTGTTGCTTCTGCCACTCTTTTACAGCCTTTCAGGAAGCTCATCTTGACATATGGTGTCCGGTCCCAGCAGGGAGCATTAATAATCACCTCCATGCAACACAAAGAGCGGTTAGCACGTCTCTGTCCCTTTGCCGGCCCGTCTTCCTCGTGTTGCCAGTGAGTGTGCGGGGAAAGACTAACCCTTGACTTTGAAGAGCAGGAGGCGGGACCTACGGGATCCGTTATACGGCTTAACAATGAGGAGATGAGAGGAAGGAGGTGGGAATATTTTATGAGCTTTACCAGGTCCCTTACTGGTCTGGAGGCCGATCATTTTTATTTGAGTTCTGTTTCATTGAAGTGGTCCTTTGCAAATTAAAGTGTACATTTGTAATAGTAGAATGTTTCATCACCAAACCATACAGTAGGACATGAGTGGGGGCGTTTTAATGTTCATTCACTTTGCTCTAGGCTGCCATTTTTATTGATTACATGCATTTTTTTCTTTTTCGGTGTGTAGTGGTGGATACATACTTAAATGAGTAAAACGGTACCATACTCCACCTACAATCCTCATTTAACAGTTTATTTTCTTCTGAACTATAAGTGTACATTAGCATGTAAAGATGTATAAAGTACAAGTCCCTCAAAATGTACTAAATAACAGTATTTGGAAATTGAAGGTGCCTTTCTGTTCTTCTTTGGTACCAGGTTAGCGACGGACCGCACGAGTATTTCTGGATATTTTGTGATTTACGGCATGTGTCAATCGGGTAGAAAAGAGCGCCCCCTACTTTGAGGATTCAGCGCCTGCATGATTATTATCCGATGAACGCTCCCGATCCCTAACGGCCGAATGGTTGGAGACCTCGACGCTCCAAATTTTAGAGATGGAGTATGTGTACACCCCTGGCATTGATCTCCATTCCCTCCAAGGGGCTGTACACATTACGCATTAGTTCATATTCGAGCCCCTGAAATATAGATGGCTACATGATCTGCAGTCGGCTTCAGATGCTCAGGCCTTCTCTCCATTAGAGCTATATTGCCTTACAGTAAAGAGTCCCATGATGAACCTGTTTGACACCTTTTAGCTCGTGGCCAGTAAGCACATCAGCATGACATAATCCCCACTGCCAGATGACGGGAGCTTCTTGTAAACATCTTTCCTGATTACATACGTCTAAAGATCGTTCCGCGTTTACTTCACTCTTGTTTTATTATGTGTGTTATTTATTTATACTGCTGTATTATAATTTAAGTTTGCCTTTTTTATTATGTGATGCTGTGCTAATGTGATTCCTTTCAGACCACGCCCCTGGACCAGTCCATCATGGGTCAGGAAACGGTTGTGAGTAACGGAACAGGACGTTGATATCAACACATTCAAGAAATGCATTTGTCCCTATACTTCCAGTTTAACTGTTAAACACTCGTATTATCTTTGAATATGTAATGAAACAATACTAGTTAAAAACCACTGCAGGTTTAATCTTTTCTCTGGAGCGGGACGAGCAATGTGCGAACACGTAACTGTCGGTTCCACAAGGCGAGGCGGAAGAACAATGATCCCTTTCCATGTGTGACGCATACTTATCTGCACTAATTCATATTTCATTGCGCCACTCTGATGGCGTGGAACTAGCGCACACAAACAAGTACAGTCGTCTCCCAGGATGCACCGGGGTTCTTTGTTATTGAGACGGTTGTTTTCTTGCAGCTCTTTGGGTGTGGCGGCGCTGGCCAGGAGCACGCTGCGAGGGCCTGACATGCAGCAAGATGGGGCCGGACCGACGCTACAGAAGTCTTGTGAGATGCTCTAATGATTGTTGGCTTGGCTGCCACCCGGGGAAAACCCCCGAGTAGCATCATATTTAATACGCCAGTGTTCAGAGAAGTTTTTTTTGTATGTATGTATTTAACCCTGAGACATTATTGACTGCTAGACTTTGTCTCTGGGGATTTAGTTTTAATGCAAGTCAGACTTTAAATGAAGCTCAGTAGTACCTGAAGTGAAAGAGTTAAGTTGTCAGTTTGTTCAATTTACCTTTTATTAGTTGTTCATTTACTGCCTACAATTCTATTCCTGGAAACAAGTTAACATAAATACTGATTTATCCGGATGTATTGAGCCCTCCAAGTGTCTGATCTTTAAAATATAATCTTCCTACCCACTATGTCTTCCTGACATTCTTTTAAGACACACTTTCAGAAATCACCATTGCGGACGGGTGCAAAAGGTCCATGTTCTCCTTCATTATTATTATATGCTATCTAAATGCTAATCATCTCATTTATAGTTGTGGGCATGAATAACTTCCCCAAAACCAGAAACTAGAGCAGCAGGAATTAAACATATGCTGTCATCAAGATGTCAATATAAAAAAAAATATTTTTAGAAGACTGCTTTTGATTTGTGTGATGCAAATTTCAAGTATAGTCTCAGCCAGAAAATGCCACCTACAGCTGTACTTCAAAGGTAACCTCTCGGATTGGAGCAGGCCAGAACGGTCAGCCGCATGCTTCATATCCGCTTAGACCACGCATGTTAATCAAGCACTATTCTTTGTTTTCATTCCTTTAGCTCTCTAAAGCTTGAGGGGACATCATGCATGCTGCGACTTCACAATGCTCACCGGTTTATAGGCCAACACGTCTCAACGTAGAATCATTTATATTCTGCATTTTAACTTTTTTGGTTGTTTCTATATTTGGGTTTTCTGACACTAAATGTGCATGCATGTGTGTGTGAGCATATATATGTTTATATGTGTATATATATATGTTTATATGTGTATATATGTGTATATATGTTTATATATGTATATATATGTTTATATGTGTATATATATAAATGTATATATATCGCTCTGTCTATATGTGTATATATATATACATATATATGTATATGTATATATATATATATATATATATATATATTTATGTGTGTATATGTATTCATGTGTGTATATATGTACACATATATATATATAAGTGTGTGTATATGTGTGTTATATATATATATATATATATATATATATATATATATATATATATATATATATATTTGTTACTGCATGGTTGGATTTACGCTGATACAGGTCCTAAGTTTTTTTTACAGTGAGCTCATAGCCTTTTGCCACTGCAGGCTTATTTGTTTGAAAGCATCGATCTTCCTTTTCACTTGTACCCATGCCAGCCCAACTGTTGATCCGCCCTCTGGAAGTCGACAGAAGATGCTCGTGGGATACGCCTGCTAACTGTACTGTAACAGGTAAAGTGTGCACCGTGTGCTACAAGTGAGGCACAAGGCCAGCGTCTTCTATTGCTTGTAGTTGTGCCAGGGAGCCAAATGAACGCCCACCTCTGTGTCTCGGCTGTAGGTGGGGTATCCAGGGCTGGCCGTTGACTGAGCGAGGCAGGCAAGTGGAAGCATGGCTGCTGCTCCACGGTCCCCGAGCCCGGCGCTGTCCGCGGTGCTGAAGCTGCTCCACAGAGGAGTTGCCTCCAGCACCGGAGCGAACGGCGTGGCACACACAAAAAATAATAATCCCCCACTGGTTTTCAGATTCCTTGTTCCTGCCCAATGATGATGTGCGAGTGGCGGAATGGCACAGGGGGGCATGATGGAGCAAACACGAATACTATTACGGTTCATGACGAGCGAGGGTTATTATACCACGGAGCTGTTTTGTCTTATGTGAGGGCTGTAGTGGAATAAAACATCCAGTTAAAAACGAGTGCTTGAAATCTGCACACATATGAATACATAACTATAGAGGTGTTCGTCTTCTTCTTCTTCCTTTTCTCGGATGATGGTGACATTGTGGCGATGTGGTGACAAAAAAGAAGCCGAGGAAGCGGACTGCTCTCCAGCCACATTACTCCCGCATGCTGCACTGTGCGTGTCTCCGCAAGGCGACGTTTGACTTTAAATGCCATATTTCAGGAAAACATTCTGTGAGTGACTGGCGCGAGGACGAATGGGGTCTTGAGATTGGGAAAGACGGCTGAGCTCGAGGAGGACCCCGCCGCAGCCAATCGTATTGGAGAGCTCTGGTGTGCACAAGCGGTGGCTGGAGCTTCTCTGGGTATACTTCCGCGTCCAATGCGTGTTCATGTGTAGGTTGAATGGATGAAACGGAGAGAGCGGAGAGGTATAGGCATGCTGTGATACGGCCCTATATATTTGCCGGCAGGACTATCTTCCTTTTAAAGACCACCTCCTCCTCGCGTCGGTTTCCACTCAGTGATGTCGCGTATTTGTGTGGCGCACCTGTAAAGAGCGAGACAGGCAGAAGCCGGCTTTTTTAATGATTTGATTCCTTTTATTTCTTCTGTTCTTTTTTCCTTTTTTTGTTCCACACATTTGCCGAAGGGAACTCATTTCTGTGTTTTTTTGATTTAATAAATATTTCATTTCCTCATTTTATCTTGTTTGTGTTGGCTTTTATGTTTCCAAGTTTTAACTAAGAGAGCGGAATTCATCCTTTTAACACGCTATTGGCCAGGTGTTTCATTCAGTGATTGTTTTGCCAAAGGACGTCCATAACTTTCATTTATAGAAACGGTAAGATCTTTTTTACACATTTTGCTCGTCCGACTGAAGCATTTGAATCGCTATTTCATCCTGTCAGTTCTTTTGGGGACAGTGTGTGGAGCAGATCATGCATCCGCTGCAGTCGCTGGCTTTTTATTATTGCATGCAAACGCGATGGGAAAGTAACCGTTATGTCCATGTCTCCACTGACGGCTGGTTGTCAACTCTGAATTGCGGTGCCTTGGTGTATCGTACGATGGGATAAGTATTCGGTTTCTGCACATGGGCTCATTTTAAAATCTTCCAGGGTTTCCAGACACGGACGTATTTCTTGCTCTTGTGTGTAGATATATCGATAGGCCTTGGGTGCTGAAACGTGGGATCCGCATAGTTGTCGGTTATGTTACTGCATCTAGTAAAAACGTTATTGTGTTGGACATATTGGACTACTTTAGACGGTTTTACATGGATAATTCCACATTAGGTATTGAAACAATACAGGGGATTCTTTTGTTATCTTTATCTGAGCTCTTTATCAAAACTTGCATTTTAATACGGATATGTAATGTAAAAAAAAACATCTATTGCAAGGACGGCTTCTTGGATATAAAGTTAATATAACATAGGGCCGAGGTGCAACTTCAGTGTAAATCCACAATGAGTAATGCTATATAGGTTAAGCTCAGCCTGTGTTGCCTATACTTGGAGTAGCCGGATGACGTGTTCCAAGTTCTGCTGTCAAACACATTTGTATGGTATTTTCTGAAGTGCAGACCTATAATTCACAAAATAAAAAAAAAAAAATCACTCCGATATTGGATTATTCCCATTTCTTTCGGTTTTGCTTGTTATACCGATGGATTAATAAATACATGTCTCTCCTTTAAAAGTAATAGTCCAGACCATTAAATCTCGGCAATGCTTTTACATATCTGTCGTAGTGGATCAAATGAAACGAGTTGTAATGTGGCGGTTTTCCCCTGAATACCCCACGGACCACGAAGCCACCCGGACAATGCTCCAGGAAATCCATTGTTGTGTGTTTTCCCTTTGTATCGACTGTTTAGCCCACATGCCTCTCACACTAGGCGACGTGAGGTAAAAAAATAACGTTACACCTGCAGCAAATCAATTACTTAGTAGTGCATTTCCGGGTTTGAGACGAGGCCTCAGCTGATTGGCAGAGGCTCTGATTAGTTTACTTGGGGTGGCCGCGTTCCCGCCACCGCCCCCTTTTCTACTGCGCAGACTGCGACCAAAAGTTTGTCTGCAGACTTTACCTCATTAAATACCCGTGTTACCGATTGAACACCTTAAGGTAAGACACGACGAATGAATAGTGCAACAAATATGAACTGGCTAATTCAACTGTGCCGAAAATGTGCATTTAACAAGTGGCGGTAGCTAGCAAGGTCAAACAAAGGCTGGCTTGCAAGCCACCACGCCGGACATATTGCGCCCTTCTTTAGAAATAGTGTTTCAACGTGACACTGCAATGGCCAGGAGCCTCCGAAGTAAAGCTAGCCAACATGTCGCATTGGTTTCGTACAAAGCACATATCTAAATATCGGTGCTTGGCTAACATTCAAGACTCGCCCCGGTGTATTAAGAAACTAGCACCACGAATTTAGTTCCAACCTTAAACGCGTTTGTTGACGCACAACTGCGCGTTTTGTTACGAGCAAACCGCGGTCCACTAAACCAGCACACCACTTGCTGTTAAGAATAACGTGAAAGTGCAGTAAAAAAAAAAGTAAAAGTGAGATTAAATTAATTGTAACCCTTTTTTTTTTTGTCCATTCGCTTTCGGCAACCGCGGCCCCGGAGAATTCACCCGGTAATTTGCACTTTGCATGAACCGAATTCCGTCGCAGCTGGTCCTGCTGCGCAGATTGCCCGCAGTAGCACAGGTGTCACAGATTAATCAATTAGCAATGCAGCGCTCAACTATCCCCCTTGAACCGCAGCTCGCTCATGTCACCTTTTGTCACTGGCCTTTGTTAACGTTTATGAATGCATTGCTTTGTGGAGAAGTTGTACTTGTTGTAGTGATATTGTATTCCAATTTGTGTTGCTTATCATTTTCTTTATACTTTTAAGAAACATTCAGAATTACAACAACAAAATACTTGGTTTGCTGTCCAACTGTGTACATAATGGCCATTATTTTAACAGTGCATCATATTTTTATTTTCTCTGTATATGGATTTAGCCATATGTGATTGACATTAATGGTAGTCATAATTTACTAACTGATGTCATGAGGAGTAATGGGGTTATGCATACAAATCAGCATTTACCTTAAATGTAGTTGTTGGGGTTTACACAACTTGAGGTTCAGGAACAGAGTATTTCACACATGTAGACCCTTGATAAGGGTGTACATGTGTGAAATACTCTTCAGGGCTCTGAGTGGAGATTGTTGTTATGTTTAAGTTTGAATATAGTTATAGGGATACGTTTATGACGTTTGTGTGCTGAAGTATGCTGATTATTACTTGTTTTTTAATCTATTTTTTTTGACATTATATGTAAAGTGAGGCATTAGTAAGATGGCTGAAATGGATGTGATCATAAGACTATAAATACAATGTGTGTCCTTCATGAAGTGGTTGGCTTCTCTGCTTCTTGGCCAGTCATTAAATAAAGTACTGCAATTTATTATGCAATATATATTTTTTTATAAATTAAAATAAATGAATCTGGTTCTATTTTACTTTTAGTGATGTTTTTTTAGCCATTCATAATCCATTGTTTCTGCATAATGATTCAAAAGGTACTCAAAGGACACAGTCGGTTAATTTTGGTTATGTCGACAGCACAAGATAATATCTTAATTAAAATTGAGTATTATTGAGTTATCTCATCCTCAGTCCAGCCTCCCAGATGGGAGTGTCCTTCATGTTCCTATTTATATATGTTGCTTTGAGGCATGTTTCCTCTTCAGTGTCCATGCAACTTCCACAATTTCAGCAGCCTGTGTGCTTGTGAGAGCGACAAGAGAGAGCGGCTGTCTTTATGTATTATTGAGCCCCCCACATTTGCCTTTCTAAATAAAGGCTGCTGACAGAGAGACTAAAATGCAGGACAGTGAATGAACTTCCAAAGGCCACGTCACTGCGCTGCACAGCAATGGGTGCTGCTGTTTGAAGTGGGTTAATATTCAGTGATTGGATTAAGCAAAAAAAGGCTGTTTTGCCCTCTTTGTCCTTCTTAAATGCCCATCCCCCTTTCTTCTCTTTATGCCCCCCACCCCCCTGCAGATGATCTAGTCTGCGGATGCTGCACAGGACCATTTTCATTTGGCCCTCAATTTCTGTTGGCCACAGGAGGTGTGTGTGTGTGTGTGTGTGTGTGTGTGTGTGTGTGTGTGTGTGTGTGTGTGTGTGTGTGTGTGTGTGTGTGTGTGTGTGTGTGTGTGTGTGTGTGTGTGTGTGTGTGTGTGTGTGTGTGTGTGTGTGTGTGTGTGTGTGTGTGTGTGTGTGTGTGTGTGTGTGTGTGTGTGTGTGTGTGTGTGTGTGTGTGTGTGTGTGTGTGTGTGTGTGTGTGTGTGTGTGTGTGTGTGTGTGTGTGTGTGTGTGTGTGTGTGTGTGTGTGTGTGTGTGTGTGTCATTACTGGAGGCCAGCAATGCAGTGTTCTTGACCCTGTCACTGCATCACGGCAGCTTTTATAGATCTCATCTCACGCTCGGTATAGGTGTTATGTGGTGTGTGTGTTGAATGTTTGGCTGATTTAGTGTGTAGGCCCATGATGGTGAGAAGCGATGTAGCATAAATAAACCTAGTGGTGTCTAAACGTTCCAGACATTCATCTTTAATGTTGTTGTATTGGAGCTCATAGCGATTGTATTGTAATACCCCCATTGCGTACATTTGACTACTTAATCACACCTTACAGTTCTAACTTTCTTAAAACATGTTTTATTTTGATCACATGTTCCTGACATTCTCACTGTAGCAAATTAAATATACACTATAAAGATGTTTAATTTTAATATTCAACATTGTGGTTCCCTATTGCAGAGCATTGTTGCTCGAGGGATGTTAATAATTAACTGTTTAATAGTATTATCAATTGGTCAGATAAAATGATGAGTGGCTTGAGAATCGCTGGTCCACCTGGACGGTCTGCTGCTGACTTCCAGGCCCCACTTTGATCAGCAGGTGGCTGCCAAGCGAGGCCCAGAAGTTTGGCTTTGGTCTCCTGAGTTTTTTAGTTCTATATTGACACGTATACTGTACACACACTGTACTACTACCTGTAGTTTTTTCTCATTATCGCACACACACACATTCTTTTCCGTGACAAACAGTACGTCAGACTTGCAATACACTGGAAACGCTGACCAGGAAGGCACACGACTGAACTTCAAAGCCAGACTAATTGATGTGGTGGAAGCTCAAGTGGTGCACATGTCCATGACGATGTTGGCAACATTGTGCTGCTTACCCCAGCTGCTTACTGGGGACTAAATGATGGATATAAACGGTTCTGCATCGGCTGATTGTTGCAGCTGGGCGTCCCTTTAGGCTCAACTGTTGAGAGGTAAACGGTTTTGTGTTATCGGAGTAGTTTAATGAGCGAGTACATGTGGACAGTATCGGACCCCATACTGGTGTCGGTATATTCCTAGGTTTAGTGTTTGTGGCTTCGCTGCTTGGTACACCAGTCATGTGTTTCTCCTGATGGTGATATCTGGGATTTGGGTATTGGGCAATAGAGAGTAGCACTTTGATACCGCTGTTTAATTAATAAGTCGTATGCTCCACTGCGTGTAAGTGATTGGGATCCTTATTTCATGCGAGGCAACATCAGCCTGAAAGTTGCTATTGCTAGTGTTGTGAACTAATGGCTGTTTTCTGTTGGTCATTGTGGCGCACTGGCATCAGCATCTAATATGAAGTCCAGCTTTAGCATTACATTGTCAGCCTTTTGTATGATATGCGGCCTGCACACCTTTTTGCATTATAGCAGAGTGGCCAGTATATGATTTACTGTGTTGCAGTAGGTTTCACTAACAACCCATTTGGTGGAGTTACTTTTAGTGTTTCACTCGACACAATCTGGCATTTCCAGAATAAGTACACGCAATGATTACTTGGTAGTTAATAGAAATCAAAGTACGTTGAGTTTAATTATTCTTAACTAATGCTGTTTAAATCTAACAGCTGTAATAAGCTGCAACTCAATTGATCATAATGTACTCTGACTCTTTTCTTATGAAATACAAGCAAAGATTTGAAGAATGTTCTTATTTACAAGCAATGACAACTTGTTTTTACATCGTTTCAGCATTAAGCCAGAAGATTACAACTTGCCTCTGGTCAAAATAAGTCCATTTTGATTAACAAGTGCTGCAGTTTCTTGAGCAAGACAAACTACCCCACTGAATTGTATTTCAGGCCGACTCTCTGGTAGACAGGTTGTTTTTAAAGGTTTCTTTTGTTGGTGAGGAGTCACACTTCTACTTTTCAGGCAGACTGCTGTTTTATAATTCAGTATTTCATCACCGTTCAGTAATATTCTGACTGGTTCAGGTATGAGCTGCAGCATAACTAACTCGCTCTCGCCTCTACCCACTAGTCTTTTGATTGAAGAAAATTCAGTTTTTGCCCATATTCTAAAAAAGGGCAATAATACTACTAATCCCTTAACATGGCTAAAATGAATATTCCATTAATATGTTGTTTACATGCAGCCGTGCATACTGTGATAAACATAACCGGCGGAGGACCGTTCCACTGTGCAGATACAGTGTAATAATAATACTCTTTCATTCCTTCAACCGCTCTCTTAAAAAGGTTGACGTTGCGATATATGTGCAAATCCAAAAAGCTGTTATCAAAGTTTCATAACTTCAGGTCTGTATCTTCTTCCGAAGAGAAATGTGGAGTTCTCATTCGGGCGTGGATCTCTGCAAACTGTTGGGCGTTGATGTTTTGTGTAACTACTGTAAAACGCACAGAACTGACAGCAGACTGGGAAGAGGTTGTGTGTGTCAGGCCGGAGTTGTCCTGCCAGCAGGTGATGAGTTACACGTTGGTCAATATGTCCTTGTGAGCAGAAAATATGGCCTCCAGAATTCATAGGACCAGGTGAAATTAAGTCATTTTAAGGTAATACGTCTGTTTGAGGCAAACGACATTGGTTAAGATGTACATGCTTGATGCTGACATCCAAACGTATTGCCTCACATGATTAATAATATGACGGCACACCTTATTGCTCTCATATTTTATCATTTGCCTTTGCAAACTTCAGTGTTTGCTTACCGAACTGGTCACGTCTGAGTTGTCAACTGGGATATTTTAAACCCTTACTTGTGGGCTTTTATTTTTCAAGGACGGTCCGTGCATGTCAGTGTGTGCACTTTGGCGTTTTTCACTCTGCAGCTTGTCACGCGTACATGGTCGATGTAATCCTCTGGGGAGCGAGTAGCAGAGCGGCGTGCGTCCTTACTTCAGCGTCACATCAACACGCGCTGATCTAGCTGTTGGCTTCAGGTTCATGTTCGAGAAGTTCTACTTGGGCACATCTGTATATGGGCACAATTGACTAATTCTTTTAATTTGAAAATTATAAAACCTTTTCCAACTGCGTTTCCCCTATTTGATCTATTTTGGCAGAAATACTGAATTTTATCTTGTCTTGATCCCATAAAAGGTGTTTAATTGACATTGTATTTTATGAAGTGGCTAAAGAAAAAGGATGCCAAAGGCCTTTTCAACTAATGTGTAATCACATTTTACTATTTTGTGCATTTGATGCATCCCTTTATCGCTCAAATCTTGCAAAGGAAATACAAATGTAAAACCAGTGTTATTTGTCACATTTTTCTTAAATATTGCTTGATGGCCTTCCACTGAAACTGTGGTCAGTTGAAACTAATCACATTGCTTGCATAATTTGTCCAACTAACAGTCACTAAACAGTAACGCATGAAATGTATATATGTATAAAAAGCCCTTTGAGGAAAATTTGAGATTTTTGACTAAATTAAATAAATTGAAATGTTATTAGGTTGATTTCAAGCGATGCCATTTAGCTTCCTATCACCCACTGAAAGTCACTTTCCATGTATTGTATTAGCACAATCAGTGAGCTGCCAAAACAGAGCCATCACCGCCGGCTTAAGAGTTATAGAAACAAATTAAAGTACCTAAAGTGTTTAAATAAACGCATTGCATCTAAAGTAAGGAGCACGCTTTGTCTCTAGTTTGAGAAGTTACGGTTTTGAGCATTTTGTCAAAGGGTCAATTTAGATAACTCAAGCTTGTGTATGTGAAGTGGAAACCGTTAACTTTTTATTATTATTATTTAGAATCTCTGTATTATCTTCCTAGTAACGATGCGTGCGAAGGCTTTTTCCCTCTCGTGTGAAGCTGTGGGATCTGAGAGCACCGATAACTAAACATGCTACACTTTAATGAGTCCTCGAAGGCAGCCGGCACAGTGGAGTAAAACGGTGGAGATGGGTGGGTTCATCGACGCAATGATGGGAAAACAAAAAAAAGAACCTTGTGGTCTTTATCTGGAGCTGGTTTCTGATAAAACTGTGAGGCGAGCAAAGCCACTCGGGGAAAAGAGATGCTCCCCACTCAAATGCCTGAGCTGAGTGGAGGAGGAGGCTGCTGGCTGCACACGCTGAAAGCCTGTATGACATTTTTGGGGAGAGGCATCTTGCCAAGCTTCCTCTTCCAAGTGTTTATCTAATGAAATATTTCTGCCTTGTGGCACTATCTCAAGTGGGACAATAGCCAATGTTTGTGCTTTGTGCTTGGAATAAAAGGTGAAACATATGAGATGGAGATTGAAGTAAGTCATTGTCTCCAGCGCAATATGTTCGGCTTTTCTCACGTTTACTATACGTGTGGAGAGGCTTTCTGTAGCTTGACGTTTTGACTTTGTATTTCCTTTTAGCATATGAGAAACTGTCCAACTATCACCGAGGTTTATTTTAATGCTTGGTCTTTGTGCCCTTTTTTGCCATCTTAACTAAAATGCAAAAAAGTTGACGCGTAAAATCAGTCGGCTACTTATATTTGAAGATGTAACAGATGGAAAAGCAGCAGCGGGGGGGGGGGGGGGGGGGGGGGTGTAAATTGACCTGCAAAGGTCAAGCCCCCATCCTGGGTGACGGGGTGCTTGCAGGGTGCTTGGTTGTTGACTGTAGTTTCCTCATCAGTAATGTTTTATCAGTTAAAGTTGAAAACTAATGCGCAAACTTTGATTTGATATAAAGGATGGTGGATATTATTAATGTTAATTTGTCCAAGTCAAATATTTGTATTGACCACTTTCATTCAGTTTTTACGACTTTCAATAATTCAGAATCCTTAAGGATCAGATGATGGCAGCTATTGTTCAGCATCACAATGTATTGTTCATACTAACATGTTGGTATTTTAGAACGTGTGTATATATATATATATATATATATATATATATATATATATATATATATATCCCCTTTGGAGACGAACATTAAATATTCAGTATACTTCTCTTTTATTACGTTGTGTGGGTGGCTGTTGTGTAATGTTTTTATCACAATGTTTATCCGTGGTGGTATATAAAACCTTTTTTATATTGGTGTATTTCTACTTTGTTTGAAGATGTGTTGATGTAGTGAGACTTTCTTTCTTTTACCACGATTAGTGCGAACTCCACAAAAGGAGCATGACCATGAAGCGGCTCAAACGATTGCATGAGTTGGCTGCTTGTGCGCCGTGCTCACAGCCGGTCGATGGTGTTATTATTGTCCTGTCGGCACTAGAGAAGCAGCAGCTAGCAGAGATCAATTAGCACTTTGCAGTTGTCCATCTAATACAACCAGATTACTGCCTCAGCTCTGTTTACCATAGCTTTGCATTTGCTGCAAAACATTAAGTACGTCCGTGTTGACATTCTAACTCCTAAGCAAAGCGCATTTCCCATAAAGCGGATGAGGGGATGGATGTTGCCAGATCAAGTTCTTACTGGTTGGGTACCGGAAACCGGTGCTCATCCGGCACCGGTTCCTGTAGGACCAGAATGCGACGCACTTTTCGGTGCTTGCTTCCGGTGCCTGAACTTCTTTTAGACTTCTCTGGTGACTCCGCCCTGTCAGCAGCCCATCATATTTTTACATTACATTACATTACATGTCATTTAGCAGACGCTTTTATCCAAAGCGACTTACAATAAGTGCATTTCAACCTAGAGTCCAAACTAAGAACAACAAGAATACAGGAAGTAACATTTCCTCAACATAGTCAAACTACAAAAGTACCATAATAAGAGCTATTTAAGTGCTACTAAAGTGCTAATCTGTGTTTTAATCCAGATATAGTCGAAAAAAAGGTGCGTTTTCAGTTTCCGGCAGAAGATGTAGAGACTTTCTGCTTTCCGTTTAACTTTGAAAGCGGAGGCTTGAAAACAAGGAGACCAATGATGAAAAGAGCAGCCCTGACTCACATTAGCACCGTGACGTTGATTGCAAGACTTGCATTTATAAAAGTAGGACAACAAATAATGAACGAGGCATTATAACCATGTTTAATGTGGCTCGTAGCTCGTAGCTCGAGCTAGCTGAGGAAAAACCCAAAACGATACCCATCCCTACTTACTGGCTGTAAAACTGAAATGGACTGTCTTAGTTCAGACTTTTAATAATATCAGGGTTCTTACGGTCATGGAAAACCTGGAAAAGTCATGGAATTTTAAAATGGTCATTTCCAGGTCTGGAAAAGTCATGGAAAAAACTTAAATCATAAAGGTTTTGGAAAAGTCATGGACATTTGTTATGATCACATGTTCATTTACACAGATTTTGAAATAATTAATGTTTTTTTAAAGAAAGATGCTCAAAATATACAACATTTTCTAAATGTTTCATGTTTTTACTGAGATTTCAGTTTGGTCATGGACATTTGGTTTAAAGTCATGGAAAACCCATTGAAAAGTCATTGAAAAGTCATGAAAAAGTCATGGAAATCCATTGGTCAAAATGTGTAAGAAGCCTGTAATATACTCTGAGCATGATTGTCACATCGTAGATGAGCTGCTTATCTGGGGTTATTGTTTCTTCGAGTGAATTACATTTCTGTGGTAATGGGTCATCCTGTGGGTCAAAGCTCTTTTGGTGCATGACTGTGGTTTTCCTTCTTCACTCGGTTATGTCGTCGCTGTGGTTTGACCTTGTTTTAGGGACAAGCCAGTGAGTCAGATGAGGAATGTGTTCGCACTTGTGCCCTGGACATTGGCAATCCAGTTTTCTGTGGTATAATCAGAAACCTGAAACTTCTACGGTAGAAACATATTGGGACTTTTTCTGTCATTTTCAAAGATCAACCAAAACTAAATTATTTTATCACAAAAGAACAGTTACTGTAGAATTGCATTGTGCCACATTTATTCTCAATAAAAATAAATGAATAAAAATGCTTCACAGGCAGAATTGCAGAAGCAAAAATAAAAATAAATTGAGGTTTTGCTTCGACTTGCAGTTTTAAGGAAGAATATCAAAGATATTAAATTAACAATATGAAACTCAAGAATTGCAGATTTTATGATTGACTAGTTTTGTGTTAAGGGTAGTGATATAACTGAATTGCACAGTTACTATGGAGCAGATAGTGATGCACATAGTGTATTTGCATACATTTGCTGAGGAATCTGTAAAATATCAACAAACACTGAAATGAACATATTGTCAGGGACGGGATGTTGTTCCTCTGATGTGAGGAGGCCGATCCACAGACGTCTCCACTCAAAGGCAGCTTCTTCAACACAAGCAGGCGAACTTGGCCTGAGGTCACTGTGTCCCTGTCCCAACAATGGGTACTACAACAAATTATGAATCACAAAAAAAGTGACTACTTTACTTTTGCCTTGAAAAATAAATCGCACTGAGGCCACTCTTCTTCTACTGCCTTTATGTGGAGTATGGTGCTGGCAGAGTCGTCACCACATGAGTGACGTGTGCTACGTCTTCAGATTGCACTGAGGAACTCAAACATTGGGCAACTTAAATGTGACGTTTGCAATTTTCTATGGCTAAATTATTATTATCTGCCAAATGCATGTTTTGCATCACTTTAACAATCTTGAATTGATCTGGATTGAAGTTCCCTGAGGAAAATATTAATATTTTCCAGTATATAACTTTTAAATTGTATTGTTTGGTTGTGCAAATGTAAGGTACTCAAGCTTACAGCAGCATGTGATGCTGATTGATGCAAATATTTCTGTTCTTCAGAATCCTGATTCGTGTGCTTTGAGCTCAACACCTACGCCTGCTGCCACGTGTTCTGCACAGAGCATACATATATCCAGATAAATAACACTGTTAAATACATTGTCATTTTTAATCAAGCTATCACAGTGTCAACCCTGATCTAACACACTCATAGCACACCTTCAGCTTTCACACTCGGTTAAGCTGGGGGCGTGATTATTTAATCGAATGAGGGTCCAGAGCAGATCTACAGCTGTTTGCTCTGACTTGCAGTGAGCCGTTTGCTGCAGTTTGTCATTTCACGTGCATTTTATGTACATTATGACGGCATTAATGGCGACAGCTGAGACGTGGCAGTGTTGAAACACAGTTAACAGAGAGAAGAGACTGAAAATCAAGGCCATCCTTTTTTATCATGGCAGCTGTACTGACTTAATTCTGTCTATTTAAATACTTAAATTAGAATTGGTAAAAAACACTCTTGGGACAAAATGAATACTGAATGTGTAACAGGAAAAATATGAAATGTGTGTGAAGGCAGAATATATATACAACTAATTTATTGACGTATTGTGCAATTGAACCACAGTGTGAACGCTGCAGCGCAGTATGTTATTTCTATATATTTAAATGAGTTTTGACAAAATGCAATTAAGATAGCATAAATAATTGAATCTCATGTGACCTTGTGAAATAAGGATTTAAAATGTTTTCTTTTTTTATTCCTCCAATATCCATTTTTATGGCAGAGTATATTGATACACTGGTTTGAGAAGCTCTACACTAAGAAATATTGTTCAGGTTTAAATCTGTACAGTGCACAATTTGCAATGCTGTTTTCATCACTCGAGTAGAGAAAATCAATTTGTATCTGAGTTATGGCAGGTTGACATTTTCAGAAGATGCAACCAACAAGGTGAAACAAAATCCTAAATAGAATACTAAATGCTCATTCATGTGTGCATTTCTGGGGGAAAAAGCATGCAGCTTAAAAATATTCCATAGTTGTTGTCGGTCTTTAATGTAACTTTCATTTACAAATGCATAATGCAAATAAAACAACAGTAGTCCAAACCAAAACGTGTCTAGAGTGTATAGTGACATGGTCTCCAGGCCACAGAGGCAAATCAAAGCTACGCATGGAGGCACTGCAGTGTGTGTGTGTGTGTGTGTGTGTGTGTGTGTGTGTGTGGCTTAGTGTACATCCTTTGGAAATGGCAGCATGTGACCCAAATAATGTAACATTGTCAACTATGATTAAGTTTGTGCATTCTTAAATTGGTTATATTTTAAGCAAATTAGAGATGTATTCTTAAATTATTTGAATGGCAATGTGAATATGGTGCACTAATCATTTTGATGGTGGTCTGTGATGGAAATCGCTTAAATTCACTTCTTTACCGTGTAGGTTAATTTTCATTAGTGGTAAACCTTAGTTTAGTTTGTTGTTTTATGGGAGGCTTGGTGCATGGTTCACTGGGAGTTAGGTGGTAATGCTCTTATTGTGTGTGCCTGTGTACTAAAGACTGGATATAACAATGTCAGGATATGTCAGCGTGACTTGAATATCGTCTCTGCTGGATATACATAATCAGAGCTGACCAATTGAGTTTCCAATGTCAGTGATCGTCTTTGTGCAGCACTTATCCATGACACTAACTTTTTTTTTTGTAGTCGGCGTTGGGGTCAGGTGTTTATCTCTTGTGACCAAGTGAAACGTTACCTGTTGCTTCTCCCTGGTTTAGGTCGATGTGCATGGACCGCTAGTACATGCCCCACTAGTGATCACTTCTGACTGTTGCTTTTGTTCTTGTCTGAACTAACATGAAGTCCTTTTTGTGTCCACATTTTCAGACGGCAACTCCAACATAACATGGCTGTCAGACTGTGCGATGTGGCTTCTCTGCTTAGAAGTGGTTCGTGGGCGCCTGAGCCTTGGACTGGGGTCGGTGGCACTTCTCTCTAGACGTTCTTCTCTCTGTCTCAATGCTCAGGCCATACCAATGACGTTGGCTCTCGGTCATGATTTGACCCCGAGGTCAAATTTATCACATGTTCAATTTGTAATTCAGGTATCGGTATGGTCTGAACCTGTCTGATCTGATTAGTCTCAATGTCCTATGAATAATGTACACATATTTACTTTGTGCATGTGGTGAATCTGTTAACAAAGGACGCCTCTTTGTTGGTTGCTGTACCTCATTACCATATAATCTAAGACCTGTTTACCTATGCTACTGCACTGGTGACGGCAGCTGTAGGCTTTGCATACTGCATCTAGATTATTTTGTCTGATAAAATGTCTTTAGTCACCACATTTATCCTTAAAAGAAATGTTTAAACATGCTGCTTTCCATCTTGAATATTACTTTATCAAGCGTTGAGCTTCTGACAGATTAATAGACGATCGCATTACTTTTTCAGTAGAAAGTGTCCTCTGGTTTCCCAGAAACAGAAGCAGCCATCATGAATGGCAGAGGGAATTCATTATGCCTTTTTTCAACTTCTTATGGTGGTAGCGCTCTTAAGATCTAACATTTCACACTTGATCAGACAACTATGCTAAAGTCACACATTTACATAATTGAAAAGGCTGCCTTGAGCTCTTCTGAGGACCACGTATCTTTCTAAAAATGCATTGCCCTGTAATGTTATTTGTATTATGCTACACTAAATTATGTAGATGCACAAAAAAAATAAAAGCGGCATGAGTCTGTACTTCTGACAGATGCTGTCTGATTTGCTTGTGATTTTGACTTCATTCTCTCTGTCTCTTTAGCAGGTTATTGCTGCCATGGAAACACAGCTGTCCAACGGGCCAACTTGCAACAACACGAGCAACGGGCCTTCAACAATCTCAAACAACTGCTCCTCACCTGTAGAGTCAGGGAGCATAGAGGACAGTAAAACTAACTTGATAGTCAACTATCTGCCTCAGAATATGACCCAGGAGGAGTTGAAGAGTTTGTTTGGGAGCATCGGAGAAATCGAGTCCTGTAAACTTGTTCGAGACAAAATAACAGGTAACGCAAACTTTATTACTATGGCTGTTAATTTGCTTTGGCCAGACAGTTGCTATGCTCATTAATTTTGCCGTTGAGTTAGCACACAATTACAATATTTTACTTTTGTATAAAATGGATGTGATGTGTAACGTTAAACCCAATTAGTGAGGCCCTAAAAGCAACATTGTTCAAGTTTTACTCTTTTCTTTTTATGCCTGCAGTCTGACTATCTCTTTTGTATATTAGACATTCAGCATCGCATTAATGAAGAATACCAGGCACCGTCTGTATTGACTGATTTATTGTTATTGCTTTATTTTAGAGACGCACCAATGCTCTTCTTAAAGGATGTCTCCTCGGTTCTTTACGACAGGAATTTCAAGACACTCAAATTAAATGCATTTTACATTTTATTTGGGCAGCTAGAGAACTTGCAGATTCATTTTTTGTTAATCAGAGGAATACAGCTGGCAGAGCAGACATTGCCACTGTGACAGGAGAATGTAGATAATGGCTGAAGCTGCTGGATTCTTCTGCTCGCTGCTTTGATCAAGGTTACCTAGAGCTTCCATCTGCTGCTGACGGCGCAGTCGACTGGTCCGGCACATACAGCGGTTTTCTTTTAAGGCTGTATATACGCACTTCTGTTAAATTTGCATTTGGTCTTGAAACATCTACAGCGTCATTGAACAGATCATTCCCTTGAAATGAGGCTGGAGGGTTGAGGGGGGGGCTCTTTTTTAAATTAACTTTGAAGATGCGTGCAGCTGCATCTGACTTTGTGAAACATTTAACATCATTAATTCAATGCTCCTCCCTCCTGTAGTCGCCGGTCCCTAATAATGCTACATAGAGAACACATCTGTGTTGATCAGCAGAAGAGTCAATAACTTCTGATGCGTTCATTCTCTACTCGGTAAATATCGTTATCACGATGTGGTCTAATGTCATCTTGTGAAAGGTCGTTTTTGCGATGACCTTGAAAAGAATATATATACTCATACAGTTTTGAAGGAGAAATTTTCACAGAAATATAACCAGGAGATGGAAATATTAGCTCTCAACTTGCTAAAACAAATGCTAATAAATCTCCAAGATGTCTCGAATATATAAAAATACAATCTTTTATTTTCTAATCTTTTGAAATTGAATTTTTAATCATTATAGATGTCTATAAGAAAATAAAAGGATACATTTAAAACATTTTTTTTATTATATATATATATATATATATATATATATATATATATATATATATATATATATTTATATTATAGTTTTGAACCTTGAAAACAAGCTGCTCAAACACAAAATAAATGTATATCGGCCAATGTGGCTCATTGACAATCAGCAATCTGTGTTGATCGGATCTCTGACTGAAGGCTGTGATGCAACTCAAACCTTTGTGATCCTTTGCTTCCCCACTAATGTTTCTACAGCTGCTAAACATGCCAAGTGCTCAAAGTATGTTTACTAACTTTTTGCTTCTCCAACCATATAAAGTGGAGGCTCATGTTCCTTGTGTATAACTGTTCTTTCTACATTATCAAAGCCTCCATGTTTAATTCCATTGGAAGGAAATGGTAGCATGCGGTAGAACACGCACCCAGATTGGTGTATTTGTGCAGATGGAAGGCATAGGGGGGCTATCATTATGTATTTACTGAATTTAGACTTTTGGCACGAAGGAATGATGAAACTTGTCAAGTGTGTTGTCTTCCATGAAATAAATGCACTGATGTAGTCATGCATACAAGAAATGCATTTGATTGTTGTGTGAAATGGTCTGAGCTGAATCGACAAGTGAGTCTCGTTTTAAAACCGGTGTCGAGGCTGCTCGGGTGATTGAACATAAACATGCTTGATAGGTTGCATATTTAGCGGCGCAAGCGTGAACATAACGCTCAAAGTAATTTTAAGACCACGAGTACGTTACAGACGATGTATAATTTATTTAGAGCAAGGCAATAAAGGAAACGAGTTGTTCGAAATCAGCCCGCTTTTTAGTGAAAAGGACTTGAGGCGATACTACAAGGCCCCATAAAGTGGGTGAATTTAGATTCAGATTACACAAGTAACAAACTTTTAACCTTTTTGTGGTTTAACAAAGGAAAGAGTTTTTTTAAGCGCCCCGATGACTAAATCAAGTTTCGTCTTTTAGATGAGCTGTAAGGTGACCTGTTGACTAAATACATGAAACATTATTTTTATAACCTAAGCGAGGGTCCCCCTCTGGTGCTATAAGCCACACTGCTACTTTATAGACACCCCTGATTTAAACATGTGCACTTATAGTTTTTATTAAAAGCAGAAAAAAGAAGTTGGTAGTAAATATAAAATCATAGAAAGGCCTCTCATAGTGTCTCTTGCTATTCCTCACCGATCTAATCGAAACACATTTTCGATATTCTAAAAGTAATCTTTGTAATCATTGCTTTTAATTAACATCTATTAGCCGAGGTGATGATCCAATGCTACCTTGGCTAGTATAGTAATTGCATGTCAGTTGGTGTTTATGCTTGTCCTCTGCCTCATGGGCGATGTTGTTGTAGGAAATACCAACCGTTGTATACAACTGGCTGCTAGATCTGTGTTGTGTGGCAGTCACGTTCATCTGTTCTTCGACTGTTGGTTTGTTAAGTTGCACGCATCTGTGAAAACTTTTATCCGTCATGGTATTTTCTAGCTTCTACCTTTCTTTTTTTTTTTACAAAAAAACAAACAAACATGAATGTAGTACATCTAAATTACAGCTTCACTTTGTTTTCCGAATGTGAGCCTCTGTTGGATTGGATTAGGGATGACAGTCGCACCGGCATCTCGAGAGAAACTAAGTGTGTAGCTGGGGTTTGTTTACGGCACAAATCCAGAGCCTCTTAGCATCAGCAGTGATCTTATTAGAGTAATTAGCCATTTAAAAAACAAATTGCCTTTTTTATTAAAGGAGTACAAATATAGCCAGCTGGAAAGAGTGAGTTCTCAGCCCTGGCATTGGCTATAGATACTTTCCAAACAGAACACTTAAGGGAGGCTAATTTCATTTTGATGTAACTGTATAAACGCCACTGACATTAACAAATTAAAACTTGTTTGTCTCGAACATAATGTGCATCCTGTAACAATACTTGCGCTGACTGCTTATTGCTTTACGTGATAATGTCAAATGGATTAAATGTCGGTTTCATTTGTGTTGGTTCACATTCGTAGAAACTGCTTTTTTTAAATCCCAGCACTGAGTCAGAAACGGGGATTGATCCCTGCTGCAGATGTTTATGTCGATGCAGGTATTTCTAAAGGACCCATGTGATTGTCGAAGTGGATCGATAATGGATTAATGACCCCCCCCCCCCCCCCAACAACACTCAGTAACCAGCGGGCTATTATATATTAAGCATCTAAGCTTCTATCGTTAAAAGTTATTTTGAACCGACAAAAGCTTAAATTGGGCTGAGTAAATACTGTCTTCCAAATCAGCTGGAGAAAAATGTGTTCTTCAAAGCCTCGTCATTTATTAGGAATTTTGCCTTGATTTTAATTGCGGCTCTATATAAAACCCTTTCCCCTCCAGACTGTTGCTTTTGTCTGTCCCTTGGCCCTGTGGCGATGGATTTAAGCCAACCTACATCTGTGTACTGGTGCTACATCAGATGTTAAGTAATCGCCAGAGAGATGCATGCTTCCTCTTTGCTTTAAATGTTCCTGCCTTGGCTGCTGCTGCTGCTGCTGCTGCAGCAGCTGCAGCTTAGTCTTTGTGTCATTTCCCTCCCACTGTGGGCAGCACAAGTCTTTTACTGGAAGCTGCAGTTATCTGTTTGAAAGTTCAACCCAGCATGTCTCCTCTTCTCCTTCACGACGGCTGAAAGTGAGAAGGTTGTTTGTGATGGGAACACGGCTAAGGGCCCCCAGTCATAGCGGCGGATGAAGTGGCTATCTACACGTTCCATAGGAAGACATTACTATAAGGACATAGCATGCCCACATGCGCCATGTGTCGTAGAACACACTGAGCGAGGCTGCATGCCTGCCAGGCTTGAGTAAGTGTCAATTCACCAGCTCATTTCAAAGGCTCAGCATGTTTCTCCTGGCTATAACAGTCCCTGAGATTCAAGGTGAAGTTCAGTTTATGAACTTCACTTGATCACAGCGCGACGACACATGAGAGCAGTGACTCATCGTGGCAATGCATGATAAAGCCAGCATAGGCTGGTCAGATGTACAGTCGAGCGAAGTTGATTGCAATGCTGCAGTCATATTTGACAGTTGGATGTCTCGTTCCTTTAATTAATACACATATGTTCTTGTTTTTACATTGAGTTTTAAATTCTCAAATGTCTATTACATACGTCAGTATGTCAGTTTCATAGTCTTGACTATTCGACATGTGAGAGCTGACGTGGCCAATATGAACATTTAACAAAAACGCCCCTTTTTAATTTGAAGTCTTGGTTTGAAATAAGAAAAAAGGAAGAATATGGGGCCGATACGCTCTCACTCATCTCTCTCGACATATCTTGGCTATACATGTGATACTGACTTGTGTGGAAGATATTACCCAGATTGATCATCAAGTTGCTTATGCGCTGCGTTAATAAGCTGAGGTTGCTTGAGCTGGTGAACTTGACCGGCAGTGGAATTGCAGAGAGACCCAGCAGTGTGGGTGGAGGAAATTGAATTGCCTCTGCGCACATAAAGAGTGGGTGTCAATCTATTGTACATTTTAGAGATAAACTGTGGAGGGAGGGGAACACATTGAGCCTTGGCTGCTGCGCTGTGTCAGATGAGTCTGTGTAAAAGCAGAGCTGCCTCATTTTTAATTAAGACGTGTTTTTCAAAAGAGTCGGTTTGCAGCTATATACGGTCGGCTGTGACCTCCTCTGTCCCTCATGCTCCACCAAATGAGAAATAAAAAACGACTTTATATCTTGGTGGTACTGATTGTGATTTATTTCTTAAGAGAACTGCATTCATGTCATTCAGGCAGTTTTTTCCATGTTTAATTGTCACATTTTTCTGTGTCTTTGTCAAGCCGTCACTTTTTAATCTCTGTGAGGCTGAAGTTTTATGTATTTTCTGGTCTTGTAATTGCAGGCCAGAGCCTCGGCTATGGATTTGTGAATTACGTGGACCCAAAGGATGCGGAAAAAGCCATCAATACCTTAAATGGCTTGAGACTGCAGACTAAAACTATCAAGGTAGGATGTCACGCATGCTTTTTCTTCCTAATCTCTAACGGGCATTACCCTGTTCAGTCTTATCTCCAATAAGCTTCCTAATCAGACGGTCATATTAAACTCAAATCAGTTACCATTCATGACTGGTTGCAAAAATCCAAGATATGCCGTTCATGTCTCGCTCTCTGGGATGGAGTCGGAGGCATAATGAGGCTGGAGAAATGTGGGTTGGAAGGGGGAGAGTCTATTGTTAATCTGGGCACATGCAGCTTTGCTTTTGCCTCAAGTAGAGCAGAACTGTTTCTATGGTTGCATGTGCTGTAGCGCTGCTGTATGCCTTTACAGGGCGGTGGCTGCCATTAGCGTTTATCAGGCAATGTAGCACTCAATGGGCTAGTGGAAAAACTCATTTGCTTCAGATAGTGCTGCAAGATTGTTGGATGGTTGAGCCAGATATGTTTCCACTGGTCTTTTAAGGAGGTTGCCAGATAGTCTTTTGTGCATAATTATGTCTGGGTGCAAAATACGTTTACATATTAGTTTAGTTTAGTTTATTTAAACAACAATATGACGATTCATTGAATGGCACAATGTGTAAGCGTCGTGTTTGGTTGAATCTGTTTTCAAAACTTAAAATCCTATATTTTGAAAGTTGAAGATGAGGCATGTTATAAGCCATGCCACTTCATTCCCATGAATCAAACTGAACACGTCTTTATACCCGCCTCTCTTTCGGAGTTCACGCCTCTGAAAGTATAACATAAGACTTTAAGACGGCCCAGAATCTCTAGCTGCTCCGTCAGAAGTGCAAATAAACCCTAGTGGGATAGAGGAATGTAATTTGCAAATATTAGCGTCAAATGAAGTGTGAAGGTGAGCCAGGGATGAGACGGAGCCAGTGAGTTGCCTGGCAGAGGGCTGGGAGCTTTAGATTTCACGTTCCCTTTGTCAGCCTCCCCCTCAGGGCTGGGACTTGGTTAGTTTTGGGAAGTGGACGACCAGCGCAAAAAAAGGAAGGATTTAATTATGAGGGATTTTTCTTTTCTCATATTCAATTGCAAAATATTATAACGACTTGTTATAGAACCATTTATAGGACGCTGCAATTAAATGCAGATGTTTAATAGTTATGTTGTGGACAGTCGAGTGGCAAGAACCTGGAGCGCCCAGACGAAAGAACAGGCCAGATTCACGACTGCACTTTTTCTTTATTTTCTCTTCCCTGTGATCTTTCATTCAGCCCTCCTTTGAACCAGCCTTTAGTCATTCTTCCACATCACATCCTGCATTTAGCCTATATGGGACCCTCTACATGTCAGTGTAGAAGGTGTCGCTGCTCCAGAAATATAATAAAGATAATTTATGGCTACTCAGGGATAAGTGATGTTTTTGATCCACAGGACCTGATGGATAACTCTCGCTCCCCATTTCCTATTACTCGGCTGTGTTTATGGACAAATGTTGATTTATGCGACATGTTTATCTCGCCTGGTGCTCGGGGTTCTCCAAATATATCCTGAATTTAGAGGAGGAATGAGAGGTTATTTTTAATGGGCAGCTATGCTGCTCTTGTCTATAGAAATGTTCAACTTCTAATCAATTAATTTCTTAATGAGAGCCGTCTAGACGGGCTTGATGCTGTATCCTTCTCGGTCTGAGTTGATGGACAAAAATGTGCAAGTTTAACTTTTTTCTTGACAGCTGGGTGTCAATATATAGGGCGACAAACAGATTGTGGACCAGAAACATTCTTTAGTTGCATCATCCTAATGATTATAAAGTCAAGCATAACGGGGAAAACCTGGTCTAGCACTGGGATGATACATTGGTTTAACGTATAGTACATTTGTAAAAGCACAGGTATGAACCGAGTATAACTCCCTAAAGCTCCATTAAAACTGAGTCCACTCTGACAGATTTGCGAGGTTCTCTTCAGGTCGGCAGTGGATTCTTTAACATGCAGTCACAACGCATCAGGTTAAGGAAGAAGTTTCAAGTTAAAACTTTATCGAATTTTTTTTTACCTGCAGTTTTACAACCTAGAGCAAATGTACTATACTTCATGTAATTGATAAATGGATCCAATCTATATTTGGCTCATTAAGTTCCAACACTTTTAAACTTATTTTCTTGACAGTCATAACAAATGCTTTTAGTTGAGCATATTTACTAGAACTAGAACTGCTAGTGCTTGAATTATAAATGCTACCAATACTTATTGTTATTTCTGTCTTAGAATCTCAATGCATTCATTAATATACTGGGATGATATAAGTATATATGTTTGTATGTTAATAATGATAAATGTCAGTGACTATTGGCTCCCTAGCATGACTATTTAAAGACAAATTGGTCTGGTTAATTACCAGTTTGTGTTTAATTAACATACAAGTTGATGTCCTGCCTTGAGCTTAGAACATTTTCATTCGAGGTATGCATGTTCACAACGGTCTGCAATGTGCTCGTGGTCATGTGAATTCTCTCCATCCGTAGGTTTCCTTTGCGCGTCCAAGCTCCGCCTCCATCAGAGATGCAAATTTGTACGTCAGTGGCTTGCCAAAAACCATGACTCAGAAAGAACTGGAGCAGCTCTTCTCCCAGTACGGACGCATCATTACCTCACGCATTCTGGTGGACCAGGTGACCGGTGAGTAGGACATGACAGACCCCCCTTCCCTTGCTGCTTTTCTTCCCCCCCCGAGCAAAAAGAAACAGCCAGGCTGGAGAAATACATTGGCAGTTTGGGTATGTGGTCCCCGAAAATGCAATTTCCCACTAGAGGTGTTCATAAATATGCATAGATGGACCGAATAGGAAATGGGTGTTCATAATGCTTCATAATTTCTTTTCCCCTCCAGTCTTCCTTCTGCCTGCACTTACCTTCTCCTGCTTTCTTCCTCTTCCCATTCAATCCCCGTTTCATGACACAGAAATGCATTAAGAGAAGTTATATTCTCTACATCTTCACCGTTGTGTGGAAGCAGAAACGTATGAAAGGCTGAACATAATCTCTAAACCGAGACATTTCCCAGGTGTTGTGTCCCCATGTGCTGCTGGAATACATGATATGCTTTCTGCAATGCATTATGGGAAAGGTTTCTTTCTGTGTACTTTTACAGACCGGCCATCAAGGTGTGGGGGATAAATATGACGAAACTAAATAATACGAAAGACATAAAAACAAATGTAAAGTTCATGAAAAATACAACTCGCCATTATAAGGTATCGCTTTATTTTGCAGAGCGGGTGTGTAAAAAATACCTGTAGAGGTGAACTTGTATTTTAAGTAGGAATAAAAATAAGAAATCTCAACAAACACATTTTTTTATTAGTAGTTTTATCTATTATTAACTGCTGCGAGCTTACGGGGCAAATATGTTACAGAATATTGTCGAATAACGATATTCAGTCATACATTTCCCACTGCAGTAGTAACGTTAGACTGTAATTAACCCACGGTTCGTGTATGTGCTGATGAGAGGCGATCCGTACTGATCACGGTCAGTTACCCCACTACTAATAAGGGTGCCTCTGCTTCTTGTTCATGCATTCACATGAGCAGCGTTCCACGTTTAGTTGATGCATATCGGTATCGTTGTAAGACATTCACGTGAAATGTGAAGCCTCATCTCCTCAACGTTCACTCGCTGGGCAGCCAACGCATGTATTGATACTAAAATATGATAAATTGTATACAGGGTTCTTACGGTCATGGAAATCTGGATAAGTCATGGAATTTTAAAAAGGTCATTTCCAGGCCTGGAAAAGTCATGGAATTTTAAAAAGGTCATTTCCAGGCCTGGAAAAGTCATGGAAAAAAACTTAAATCATAAAAGTTTTGGAAAAGTCACGGACATTTGTCATGATCACACCGATTTTGAAATTATTAATGTTTTTTAAAGAAAGATGCTCAAAATATAAGCCGGCGTACACTCTCGATACACAAAATGTTCTAAATTGTTCATGTTTTTACCGAGATTTCAGTTTGGTCATTGACATTTGTTTTAATGTCATGGAAAAATCGTGAAAAAGTCATGGAAATCCATTAGTCAAAATGTGTAAGAACCCTGTTAGAGTTTTCAACGTTTGGGCACCTCGGTACATTTTTAGTATCGATACAGTGCAATATTTTTGAAATTTCCCCACTGTGGGACGAATAAAGGTATATATCACATCAATCTACTCTAATGACCTTGTTTTTGACCCCTAAACTCCCCTTTAAGCCGTGTGGGTGAAGTTCAAGCTGCATATCGGTACTGAATGTGTTCTGCGACTGATCTTATGCTAATTTTCTTTCCTCAGGCGTTTCCAGAGGGGTTGGCTTCATTCGTTTTGATCGGCGAGTTGAGGCCGAGGAGGCCATCAAGGGTCTTAACTGTCAGAAGCCGCCCGGTGCCACTGAACCCATTACAGTCAAGTTTGCGAACAACCCGAGCCAGAAGACCAGCCAGGCACTTCTGTCCCAGCTGTATCAGTCACCCAATCGAAGGTACCCAGGACCCCTCGCACAGCAGGCACAACGCTTCAGGTAAAAGGGGCACACCAAAAAACTAAATTAGAAATCTGATTAGAGCCAAGTCTAGTTAATACTGCTAGTGATTTATGAGTTTGACCCTTTCAGGCTATTTGGAATTAGCATTTAAATTGTCTCACAGCAGTACTTTGAGAATATTCTGTGTGGCGCTCGTCAATACTCCGGACAGAATAATTCCTGCCCATATTTACATTTTCAACTTTGCTGTGTTCCCCCTGATGCAGATGTAGGCATATGAAACAATTGGGTTTGAGCAGATGTGGATGAATATGAAAGAGATGAGCAAAACTGATATAAATAACCAGTAGATGATGTGACGGTTTTGCAGTTACTGGCCACAATTGTGAAAATTGATTGATCTCAGTGGAACCCCATGCAAAAAAAGACAATGCATGGACATTATTATATTTTTAAGTCGCATGCTCTGAATTGCAGTTTTTTGCAGCACATCATCAACTTTCTATAAATAAGCAGAATGTCTCCGGCTAGCTCTAGTGAGTAAGTAAGAATGACATGAAGGTCTGAAATTGGAACTCTGACTTGAATGGAAAAACTGAAATATTAATAATCTGTCATCCTGGCCAAATGCACCATTAACCTGATAAAAAGCTTCTTTTGTATTTAAATTAATTTGGGTCTGTGCTTGTTTGTTTTTTGAAGGTTGGACAATCTGCTGAACATGGCCTATGGAGTGAAAAGGTAATTACATTTTTCAGTCTGTTTACTTGATCCTGAGGGAGCCCTGGTGTGCATGCATTACTGTGTGGTAGTTTACATATTTATCATGTGTGCAAGATGCAAAAAAGGTTGAAGGACCAGAGCTACATATGGAGAGTGAAGATTACCTGCTTTTCGGTCCTGGGACAATGACTTTCCCTTTAATTCCTTATGTTCTGTTAGCAAATTCAGTTATTTGCACTTGAACATAATTTGTATTGGTAATTATTGTGTCACTCTCTTAAATAAGGTTAGTGCCTCTATTGCATAAGATCAGTGACGGAGATGCAGGGGAACGCTTTATTCTCTGCATAATGTCACACGTCTAAATTGCAGTGTACACTGCTGTCTACATAACAAAGGGCAGAATGTCTTACTCGCTATTGCACAAAATTGCATACTTGTATTTTGAGCGCAATACTTTTTACCTTGATCTATTATGGACAGCCCTGTCCTGTTCTAAACTTCGTTGCGTCTGAGGTCTTTCAGGATTTGCCAGGATGCCAGTTTGTCAAAGTTCAGTTTTTAAAATGCTTTCCTCAAGTATGATTGAAGTCCAATCCCCTGAAAGCTCAAAGGCCCATCACCGGCGACAATAGACTTGTGATTTCTCTTCTGCCCGGCTCTTTGGCCGACGTCTTCGTTGCCAAATCTCTCTGCGTGCCCTTGATGCTGGGAGCACACCTGTCATGGTGGATGTTCCCTGAGAGGCCAACTGGAGCAGCTAATCTTATGTGACACCTGCTGCAATAATTCATAGGCTTTCCATGCACTTTGAATTCTGTTTCTTTAAACTGCATTACCACATTTACCAAAAGCCAGGGCCTTTGCTTGGCTTTTAATTAGACTTTGCACAAACTCCAACTTTAACATTGCAGTTATTTTTGTCTTTTTGACTAAATAACTTATCCTTTCTATGTAGACTCGTGATGAGCTCAAAAAGCAGGCTTTATATTCTCCAACTCTGATACGAGATGACTAACTAAATGCATGTTGCTCAGTCAAAATGACAGCTCGCCTTTTCTTTTTTTATGGTGCTGACTTTTTATGTTATTGTCCAGCTGAAGAAAAATATACTTCATAACTTCAAGTTGCTTTTTTTCTGAAATGAAAGCATGGCTAGTGATCTCTGTAGAGTCCGATTCTCTTAGGCTTGTTGTCCAAATCTCCCGTCTTCTAAGAAGCTCCATTCCACCCTAACGTGGTGTTACTTTTGGTCTTTTCCAGCCGGTTCTCGCCCATGGCCATCGACGGGGTGACCAGCCTTGCCGGCATCAACATCCCGGGGCATGCAGGCACTGGCTGGTGCATCTTCGTCTACAACCTGGCTCCAGATGCCGATGAGAGCATCCTTTGGCAGATGTTTGGGCCGTTTGGTGCCGTCACAAACGTCAAGGTTATTCGCGACTTTAACACAAACAAGTGCAAAGGATTTGGTTTTGTCACCATGACAAACTACGACGAGGCGGCCGTGGCCATCGCCAGCTTGAATGGATACCGCCTCGGGGACAGAGTGCTGCAAGTCTCGTTCAAAACCAACAAAACACACAAAGCCTAAAACCCACTGAGATTGTTTCTAGAAAACTCGGCAGAAAACGGAAACAGAAAATGGAAGCGCATTGACCGTAACTTTCTACATTAGTAAAAACCGCTTTGTAAATCAGTGTTACGATGAAAAGCAAAATTTAGCGTCCAATGTAATTTTTATTTTATTTTTCATTGCTACGCTTTGAAACATACTTTAAACAGGAAAAAAATAGTGCAGGTTGTAATGCCTGTGATGTTGGGCTCCCTTGCTGTCTTTACAGAGGGGCCGACTCAAATGTTACTCTAGGTTTTTTGTTAAGTTGCACATCTGCTTTGAACAGTACGTCTTGTATCGTATGTGTAGTGATTTCCTTTGTATTCTCTGTGTCCTGATTTGCCTTCGGTGCATTACGCCTTCAGTGGTTAACAAGTACTTATTTTGAACTATTTGCAGTTTTGTTGATTTTGTAAGTATTCCATTCATTGTAATATCAGTTGGTTATTGGTTGGCTGCATAATGTTGCTTATTGTAAACTTAATGGATAAAAGACAAAAAAAAAAATTCTTAAAGCAGTACCTTGCCAAAGAGCTAAGAACCTCTTTGATGTGGGTTTAAAAAGCATCTATTTTTATAAAAAGAAAAATTTGGAGAAACTTTTTACTGGACCTGGAACAAAATATTTTGACTTGGATACTTTGAAAAATATCTTCATATGACACCTTGTGAGCTTTTGAACTTTACAGGAAAGTTTGCAGTGGTTGAAATTTCTGGGGAGATTTATGATGTAAAAGATACCTTTTGAGATCTTTGTATTATCTTTAGATTATAGAATCAATGGCAGTGCTGGTTTCATTTGTAAAATCATCTGTGGGTCCCCTGTCATCCTGGTTGTTATATAACTAGCAACTCGCTTTCCGATTTAATTGGAAACTGACAAAAATACAAAGGTTTATTCGCAAAAAGTGCATGCAAAATTATAACATGGAGATATCTTAAAAGGTAAATAGAGGATAAAAATCAGTTCTTCCTAAAGGATTCCCTTCAGAGGGAGCTCATGGTGTACCTACAATATATCATTAGACTGATTTGTGTCTTAACATCAACCAATAAAGGTTTTTACATACTTTGTATGAAAGATTGAGGACGAGCCAACGACGGCAGCAGCTTAAGAAAAACTAGTCTGAGAAGAGAACGAATTACTCCTGAGCTTTGAGCTTTGTAAATAAGTCCTTTTTATGTTCAGTATTTGGCAGACTTCTTTTGTTTGGACTTAATCGGAAAGTGTGATATATATCGTTTTCTTTTTTGGAGTATGTAAGGTATTTTCATTTTGGATATTAATCTTTGAGTTTAAGTTTTCCCTTCAGTTGAAATACTTGATTTGTTGTCCCATGGACGAGCATTACAGTGCATCCAATTTGTTGGTTGTTTGGTCTGTAGATAGTCTTGCTTCGTTTAAAAACAAAAAGAAAAAAAAGCTATTAAACTAGACATGTTTTTGTTTTTTATATATAAACATTATAGATATATATTTATGTGGTAAAGAATGGATATAAACCACAGTTTTGAACTCTTTTAGTTTTTTGTTTTTTTTCATACTCATATATATATATATATATATATAAACGTAATGCATATAACCTGTCTTTAAAATCGTACAAAGGTGTATATTGCTTTATTCACACGGGGGGAGGTCAGTGAAGCAGTGCGTGTTGCCAGAGTTCACGAAGACCGTCCCAGAGTCTGGAACCCGGAGGGAGATGCACCGAGGCCCGTCCTGCATCCTGCTTGGTATTAAACCCACTACTAGTCATGCTTCCCCTTAAAAGAGCAGTGTGCTATGCATTATAGGATAATCTCTGCAACTGCTTTTTCTTGTTTATCTATTCCTTATTTGTGTTACTTGTACAAGTTAAATTTAAGTCTAGATGAGTTGTGATACTTGCTGCCGTGGGTTCGAAACGTTTTCATGCCTGACCCGTCATTGTTGACGCTACCTTTTGCTTTTTGTAACTTCTTTGCGGCGATCTGGTCTTGACAAATTGTGCTGATGGTCCGGCATGAAAAATTGTTCCCTCCCACTCATCTTATCTCAATTCTTAATATAAGAATGATTATTTATTTGAAGTTGTATGGTCTGACTTGGTTAACAGCGTTTTTTGGAATAGAATATCTTTTGTTGAGTATTTAAAAGGATGTACATGTTCTTTACTTTGTGTTTGGATACTTTTGGATTTTTTCCATGTTCAGTACATCAATAAATAAGTTGAAGGGCAATGCAGCATTGTGAATGGATCCCATCCCTGTTTCTCCAATTTAATTAACTGATGGTGAACACGCTTACCTCACTCTATACATGTGTGTTAATTCAAACAGAAAACACAAACTTCTGATTGCGTTGCTCGGTTTACAAGCGTCTCCAAAGACCACTGGAGGCTTGGTGTCCACTTGACCTCCACTTGACCTCCATTTGACCTCCCTGTAAACGTGTACAGTGAAATATTTACAATGTGGCGTTGTCAAATGTTCATTAGTGAACTTAACAGCTGCTGGCTAACTTTTAAACTAACTTTTGGCATACTTGGAGTAAATACAAAATGCAAAAGTTTCCTTTTAATGTATCATGATTCAAACTTATTTTACTGTATTTACTTGACTGTCATTAATTCTAGCAACTTTATTTATTAATTATTGACAAGTCACCACGTGACAGAGCAATGACGTTATGGTGGTTGGAGTTGGTATGGCGCCATCGACTGAGGTTCTTAAATTAATTAAAAAATAATAATCGAGCCAGTATTTCTGCTGCTAAAATCTTTGCTATAAATAATTATAAAGAAGTAGCTGTAACTCTTAACGTCTTCCATCTTAAAGTCTTCTCCCAACCAAAAAGATTTACATGGATGCACCTCAAAGACAGGTGAGCGGTTTTCCATCAGGTAGTTCTAGATGAAAAGTTTAGCAGCATTTCTTTTGCCAAACTTTTATACGATAAAATCTTGTGACGTTTCACCGGCACACGGTGCCCCGACTGCGTCGCCGCCTCACGCCATGGTTTTCGGGGCGTTGCTCGGACGCAGATGGGATCTGCTGGAGGAGCCCCACGCCCTGCTGCAAAACCAAGCTTGTTCAAAGCATTCAGTTTGGGGATGAAGAGAAAAAGAGCTCCAGCTAGTCGCACATGTAAACAATATTTCTGGCACGTCGCTCTAGCTCTGCTCGGCTAGCCGGAGATGGGAGGCTACTTAAAAAGCTTTCACAGGCTCCGTCTTAATCGTCCATTAGCTGCGTGTTGGACGAGAAATAATCTCTGACAGCATCATTGATGTAGTTTAAAAGCATCCCGTCTGTCAATGTCGAGGTTGCGTGGCACTCCGGGAAACATATTGATTTGAAAAGCGTTGGTATGTTTGGATCTGTCATCACGGACGATGCGTGATGTTTTATTCGGCATCCTCTAGTCTAGAATATGTTGGGATTACATGCTGCTGGTTAAAATGGGATTAGGCTCCAGCAGTTGATGGCCATCACTGATGAGTTAACGTCTCATCGTTTTCATCTATTTGATGTAAAGAACGTCTGGACATTGGTTCGACTCCTTTGTTTATTGCGTTGTCCAGCAGTCATCGAGATCACACCATGACACAAACGGGCCTTTAACTTTGGAGAGGACGCCATTTAATCCGGAGTGGCGTGCGTCCCCGCTTCCCAAGCAAAGGGCACAAGATTTCTTTTCAAAAATGTGAATTAAAAGTCACCCAGTCTATGAAGTGAGAAAGTAATTAGCAGATGGCGCCATCTGGTCCGGCGCTCCCCACAGCGCCGAGGATCAACTCGACTCCAACAACCTGCCGCGCCCTCGATGTGCTCGTCTGACAGCGTGGATTTAAAACTAATTGTTATTTGGCACTATTAATTATATAAATGTCAATATTGTTTTTTCATTTAAATCAGTGTTTAAGTCAGTTTTGTCAAGTTTGTAGAGAATCATATGCAGCACCGTTCTTTACATGTAGCCAACTATTTGTTTAATGACTCATCCTGTAATCTGTTACTCCTCTTCCTCAGCTACCACCTCTCCACTTCTTTACAGCTCACGACTTCCCCCCGTTAACTTTTTCCCATTTCCACTGTTTCCGTTCCATTTAGCGATTGCAGTTTTCTATCTTTTCTTTCTTTTATTTAAATTGCACCCTTTTGTTTCCATTTCCTGTAGCAATTTTCAACTAATCTATTTCTTGTAGCGAGCCAGCTGTAATCGATTGTCCCGCCCTCTCTGCTGCTCTGGTTCCCACATGGTGGTCAGACGTGGGAACATCAGCGTTTTGCATACCAACGAATGAAACCGCCATTCAATAAAGCCAAGATGATATTTGTGTTATTGATATATTTGTGAACTGTAACTGAACTAGCCTCATGCCCGTCCTGTAAAAAATTCAGCATTTAATTTTGAATGCGTTTGAAGTTGATCTGCATCACGGGAGAATTTCATACAGATTTGTTGTGTTCGGTGTGAACGACGCGCAACGCTCCGGAGATTAATTCTGAAACAATTAAACATGTCGAGTTGCATAATTTCCCTAGTCACCGAAATTGCACAACGCAGTAGCTGCAGTTTATTAACTTCTGGGCCCGAGTTGCATCAGATTGAATGAAAGGAGCGTTCCCCCTCATAACCCGCTACGTGCGTATGATCTGAATACAGTTCCACTTCCTGCCGACGTCATGAGTTCACTCCCACATGTCGGCCGTTTCTCAATATGCGTACTTGTGCGTCCTTTCCTCTTCTTGTGTCCTTTCCTCTACTTGTGTCCTCGTGGACTCGTGAAACGTCGTCAGTCTCAGCCCGGGTACATGTTCCAATTCAAAGTTCACTTCTCTCAAAGCACGGTCAAAATGCCCGGATGTGACTTGATCCTCCCACTTTACCCAGGATGCATCACAGGAGACTTGTGTGTACTCTGGCCAGCATATATCCCACAATGCATTTTACCAGCAACCGGAAACAATAGCGGAGGAGAAAATAAACTACTGACGGTTGACTTTTTATAAATACTACTGTTGTTGAGTCACGGAATGTCATTTTAGGATGTTTTGTTTATTCGACTGTAAACAAACATTTACAGAGAATAATTAGAGTAAACTCAGGAGCAAGAACAGCTGATGTGGTGACGTCATCAAGTCAGCTGCTGGTCCAATCGCAGAAAGATCGTCCTCCCGTTGTCCCGTCCTCCGGAGTCTGGGCTCCCGAGACCAGACTCCAAAAGAACACAAGTCTGCAGTCGTGTACTTTGAATTGAGAAACGTCCGTCGCTTCAGTTATTGTTCAACACGAATAGTTTCTATATTCTGTTGAGACGTCGGCGCTCGACCCGCTTCACCGCGCCCGCCACTGATCTCATTGTCCTCACGAGTGTTTGTCCTCTGGAGAACAAAGGCCTCCACCGGCGGTGAAACGCTCGTCTAGGCTTTAAATGAGAAGTCCTCAAAGCTGATTGGGGTGGAGTGGATGACGAGTGGTTCTTTATGCGACTAGTAAACGATCCTCTGGCGGCCCCCGAGTCACGGGTAATTCACAAGTCTTTTGTGTAAAGTATAATTATTTTTTTTAACGAGTGGTTGTGGAGAGTTGGACGTCTTGCGCCACCTATGTTACGCAATAAGTGGCTTTTGCAAACAAATTGTCATTTCAAATTGTCATTTCGCAAAGCGAAACGTGAGTTGAGATCGTATATATTTCACCGGCTTGAAACGAATGAAATGGATAACGATGAGCGCAGATTAGAATAACAGCCTTAAAGCGACACTATGTAACTTTTCCCCTGTAGCGCCCCCTTCAGGTATTTAACGTCTGGCTCTCGAGCCATATATGGCTCTTCAGTCACGTGCCCTCACAGCTGATCTCCTGCGCGCTACCGGCAGCTCTCTCCGCAGCCGCAGCGAGCCGTTCAGCCGCGGCATGTTATTTTGTCTGTACGCGTCGCGTAGCGGAGCAAATAAAAAGTCACCTGCGAGGTGGACTGGCACTATAAGACGTTGCGTAAAGCTGCCGGGCAGCAAGTTGAACTACTTCCGCCGGAAGTACCGGGTCGTTACCAACCATCTTACATTCAGCAGTATTCTGGCCACAGACCCCCGATGGCGGTGGCGGAGGCGCAAATCAACATATTAAAAGTCATTGTAGCGGCACAATTTTTTTCAAGCTGTTATTTTAAGGTGGAAAAGTTACATAGTGGGACTTTAACTAATCCATAACAGGCCGACGAGCCCCCCCCCCCCCCCCCACACACACACACACTCGAAACAAGCCCCCAAGAACAGCGGCTGAGGCAATCAGCCGAGCTTTTTCCTCATCTCGTTGTTTTTTCTCGGCTCCTGAGATCAAAGATGAGTTTCCGTACCTCAGAGATCGAGGCTGTCGACGGCTCTCCAGACAATATATTTTTTCTTCTTCTTTGTCACTCAGGGCCCCGCCTGGTCCAAAGAATATGCAGCAGACAAAGTGTGTTATTGATCATCGTCTATTGTGATCAAACCGGCTTCACAAAGCTGCTGTTTCTGTACACAGTGAACCTGTAGAAAGTGTTGTGAGGTGAAAGAACATCAGCCAGTCGTGTCCTGCTCTTCACACGCGTGTTTAATTTTAGACATTTACATTTGGTACAACTCGAGTGTCGACGGAAAACCTGCAGGTCGCTCATCGACCTGCACATTAGTTTGGACTCTAGGTTGATGCACTTATTGTAAGTCGCTTTGGATAAAAGCGTCTGCTAAATGACACGTCATGTAATGTAATGTAATCATGGAGTCACTTCATGCTTTGACAAAGATGAGTTAGTCATTGATACGCGTGCACTCGTATTTATTCACTTCAAGTTTGAAAAACGAGGTCAGTTTGTAGATTAAGATGCATTCTTCTCTGCATTTAATCCAAGAAATGCATTTGTGATATCCGTAAAGTGAGAACTAACATACGATGTGATGGACCCGGGAATACCGATGTCTGATTGGACTCTTCTGGGCGTGTCCTCCCGCTGAGAGGAAGACGTTTCCATCCCGTTGTGTGCGTCTCGTTGTGTGGTCGTTCTGTTGGTATGGTCACATGACCTTGTAGTCCTGTTGTCTCTGGTCGTCGTAGTTCAACGCCTCCTAGTTGTCATAGTGCGTCTGTGTGTAGTTGCCCTTGTGTTGGCGTCTTTGTGCTCTCAGCGGTGGTTGTGAGTCTCTTTGTGTAGTTTTGCGTCCCTTCTCAGTCTCTTTGTATCTTTGTGTTTGTTTTGCATCTCTCAGTATTTAGTTTGTGGCTCTCGGTCTTCTTCATCTTGTGTGTTTGTGGAAGTTTAACTTCCCTTCAGGTGAAGTGGAGCCTCCAGCTGTTGCTCTAACGTCTAATGAGGAGAGAGGCTCTGCCCAGGGGCCCCTGGGCCGGTTCGGTGCTCCATCCATGAAACTCCTGCAGGTAACACACACTTCTGCATCAAATCTTCTCGAGTGATTTACAGATATGGATTTATTTATTCAAGAGCTGAAGCTAAATGTTTCATTTGAACAGGAATCATTTATGTGTTTGGAGCAAACACTCGCTGCCCAGGCTTTAATAAACCATCCTTCACACTCATTAACCTCAGTACACACATGACGGATACCGTGGTGTGTGTGTGTGTGTGTGTGTGTGTGTGTGTGTGTGTGTGTGTGTGTGTGTGTGTGTGTGTGTGTGTGTGTGTGTGTGTGTGTGTGTGTGTGTGTGTGTGTGGGGGGGGCTCGGGGGGAAAATAAACAAAGCAAAGAGAATACATCATAACTCATCTTCTCTAGCATGGCCACTCTGATTTCTGATTTCTGATGCATGGTGGCTTTTCAAAAGCCAAAGTAGGACCTGAGAATCTCTGCGTGCGGGCTGTATTTACCCAGAATGCCTTTCCTCAGCAGCTCGTTCCTCATTATCGGCGCCGCGCTCCGAGGAGCCGAATCCCTCCGCGTGGACGGCTCGTCGAGCCGTATTAATATTGACAAAGATGTGCAGCGTTTTAATCATGCCACGCAAACGTTGTCTACGGCTGCTCCACTGCTGAGCGATAGGCCCCGCCCCCTTACGGCGGTGCACATCAAAGAGATTGTGAGAAGGACGTCAGGAAGGAGGAGGACGAATAGATGGCCGCCATGGCATTTACATATTAAAGCATGTGGCGGCGCTTTGTTTGAATGGCACGCCCCGCAAGGAGGAGCGGGGTTGTGTGTGTGTGTGTGTGTGTGGGGGGGGGGGGATGACACTGCAGTGCCGTAAATCTGAAGTTGTTTACGGATGCTGCCATCTTGGCGCGCTCCGGGAGGGGAACTTGGAGCAGGGCCATTTACCGGCAGCTTGATGAGAGCGCAGCGAAGCGAGTTAATTAATACAACATCCCCGGGCCCAGGGGCAAGGCAGCAGGGCTAACCCAGGAGGGAGGTGGGGGGAGGTGGAGCAGACGGGAGAAAAGAGCAATCCGTGATGCGTGGGAATCCTCGGTGTGTGACGAGTGCGTCTGCTCAGTAAAACACGTGAGCTGAAGAAGAGACGCTCCTCGTCTGGAGATCACCTCTTCATCAGACGAAGAGGTCGGACGCGCCTTTATTCTCTGGCAGCGGTTGGACTCCGACCAATCGTAGCCGGCCGTCTTTCCCGACCTGCTCGGGGTCATCGGGAAGGTCATCCTGTGTCAGATGTCAGTCTCATTTTGAAAAGCCAGCGGATCATTACGGACATTGATTTTGGGCGTTTTAGTGTTTCGCTTCAACACGCTGCGTGTCTAGAATACGATAGGCTGGATTTAAGATGCATCTGGTACCATCTCAGGGTCCTACTGGAGTAACTGGAGGGAGAGAGAGGGAGAGGTAGAGAGAGAGAGAGAGAGGTGGAGAGGTAGAGAGAGGTAGAGAGAGGGAGAGAGAGGTGGAGAGGTAGAGAGAGGTAGAAGTGGAGAGAGGTAGAGATAGGTAGAGAAAGAGAAGTGTAGAGAGAGAGAGAGGTGGAGAGAGAGAGACTGGCGAAACAACGTTGGGTCCAAGGCCGTCAAACGGGATGTTTTTGTGTTCACTGTTGAGGAAATGATCCGCACACTCGTCTCTTTACTGTGAGGATACCGATGTAGAGCGGGTTCTCTAGGATGAAGTCAAACGACACAACGTTCCTCTACGCAGAACAACGATATCATTTTGTAGGCTTTCTTTACAACGCGCTCCCTTATTTATTGACTTTTATCACAGTGGCAAATCAGCCATACGAAAGCAGCATAATAGTGTAAATAAGCGCGTCTGCCAGGAAACACAAAGGACATCGGGGTCTATAAATACCCCGATAAATCCTCCTAATCTGGAAGCGGGAGAAGCAGAAAACCGGTGGCTGAATCCCATTTTTAATGCTTCCGCCAGCTTTTTTCTTTTCTTCTTTCGGTCGGTGTTTAGAATTCACTGGATAATTAGCATATTAAAATGCACGTGTAAGAAGTCTGTGCAGTGGTGGTGGCGAAAGATAAGGCGGCGTGGTCCACCGGAGGCCCATCAGTCTCTCGTGTCAGGCTTTATAATTACCGAGATGCACAGACGTAATTTTATTCTAAAAATAATGCAAAGTTTCGTTTCCCTTCCTCCCTGTTGCGGGGGGGGGGGGGGGGGGACCTCTCCCTCTCTCTCCCTCTTTCTCTCCGGAGCGTGGAGTTAACCTTTCCCTGCCTAAGCTCGCTGCAGCACGCTCCCTCTTTTGGGATCGGCGAAGCCGTTTGAGTCGTGACACATTTGGGTTGTGTTGGTGACCAACTAAAAAGTGTTTTTACTTCTTGGAGTTCTCCAAGCCTACAAATACGCAAAATGTATTCTGCACAGACGGCGTTCCCCCCCACCCCGACACCCGGACCTGTCGGCATCGACCTGGAGACTCGGTACGGCGCTGTGTGGTTATTTAGCCACTGTTCTTATGTTTAGGCCACTTTGAGGCCGATGTTCTCTTTTTGTAAATGCTTAAAGGGAAGGTCGTTGATAGTAATTGCTATAATAAAGTTACAGAACTCATAACCTCCAGAATTGAGCTTACAGACACCCGAGGTCGACGTTGGTGGTTTTCTAGAGAGACGTGTTTTCCACGAGTCCAATGCCGCTGTGCAGCGATCTGGAGCGATGCTTTTTATCAAATATTAGAGGGTGGATACATAATACGTATGTTTCCTTAGTCATGGAGAGAGCGTCACGGCCCGCGTGCAGCCGCTCTCGGTAATCCGTCAACGACGAGTACGATTTAAACGGATCGTGTTCACCAGAAACGAACGACTCGCATCTCCCATGATGAAACATGGATGGTGCTGACTTTGATTCTGCTATAGGTACCTTTGATCCAGATCTGTCGCGGATCCCCCCCGACATTCTTCCTCAGGTGAATCACTGGTGCTATCGCTTACGAAAAAAAAAATGACACCCCCCCACCACCTTTGATCAAACGTGTAGACTTTGACGAAGGACTTGTAGATGTGCTGCAGCGGCGCGTTGACGCGTCTCCACCCGACTGCGGCGCCGCTGATGATGAATCAAAGTAAACGCTGACTGGTTCTTTTTTTTTTCTTTCACTTTCTAAGCCGAGCAGCGATTGAGTCTTTTCCCTCTCGGCGCTCGCCTCCAATTCAAATCCAATACTTGGCAAACAAACTCTGTTATTTAAAGAGACGGCTTTCATTCAGAGAGAACAGCGCTTTGCAGATGTGCAGCGCAACCTGATGCAACGCAGGCCTTTCTGCCTCTTCCACAACGACAACACAAAGGTCAAGTGCTCCTTTCGTGTGTGTGTGTGTGTGTGTGTGTGTGTGTGTGTGTGTGTGTGTGTGTGTGTGTGTGTGCGTGTGTGTGTGTGTGTGTGTGTGTGTGTGTGTGTGGAGGCGGCCGCGCCCACTCGGCCCTTCTTCGTCTCACCAACAAGGTCATGGACCAGTCTGGCTTTTATTTCTTTCCTTTTTTATTTTTTTTAGCTAAATTGGCCACTTTGTTTACCCCATGCAGAAGAATACAGTAATGACGTGTTCCCCGGGAACCTGTGTTATGCAACGCACAAATAATGGCCGGGCCACGCGACTTGTTTGAAATGCAAAGCAGCGACGCGGAGACCGCCGCCTCGTTAATAATTGCCATAATTGTGTAAGTATGAGGGAACTGCTCCACGAAATGGAGCAATGACTATTATCAGGTTGATAACCAATAATTACTTACAAACTCTGTCTTCATTAAGCATCTCCTGTGGAGCAACTGAGCTCAATACAGCCCTCCAGGATCCCGGCTCTCCCTCTTCCTCTTGTTAAATCTCTCTCTCTCTCTCTCATGTCTTTCTCATCCCGCTTTTCATTCCAGTCATTCTTCAGCTCTTTATTCTGACCCGGCTTTTCCCGCTCCGATCCTCCTGTTCCTTCATGTCCTCGGCAAGCTGCTCCTCTGAGGTCTTACTCTCCCTGGGAGATGAACCCCCCTCTCGGCATATATATATATATATATATATATATATATATATATATATATATATATATATTAGGGCTGTCAATTGATCGCACATTTTTTTATTCATTAATCGCGATTAATCGCGATTAATCGCAAATATTGTTTTTTTTCTTCTAAAGACTAAATCTTCTAAATGAAGTAGTAATCACTTCAGACAGCGTGTGTTTTAGACACTTGTTTGATAGTATTTGCTGTTAAAGACAACTTCACACAGAGCTGTGTTTCAGAGAGGATCCTACCTATAAAGGGCCAGCCAGGGATTTAATATTGTGTATGATAAATTGTTTCTTGATTTAATTAAATGTATCAAACCATATTTAAATGTGTCACCTCTCAGCAGGGCTTGAATCGTTTTTTGAGGGCTGTAACTGGAAACATATAACAGTTATTGGAGCAATACCCCTGTAAAATAAGTTATAAAAAATAATAAAAGAAAAAAAATGAAAACGTAATTAAAAGTACAAAAGTAATAAAAAAGTAATGAAAAAGTAATAAAAAGTACAAAAGTAATGAAAAGTACAAAAGTAATGATAAATTACAAAAGTAATAGAAAGTACAAAAGTAATGAA